>JBBPBX010010918.1:46283-56968 GCA_038048925.1 Garcialebias charrua | reverse complement strand
GTCATGGTGTGGCTCAAGGGAAATTTTGGAAAGAATCAACAAAAGGAGGTTCAAATGTTATTGCTACTTTCTTCACAGTTCAGTCAAAGTAAAGTGTTCAATGAACATATTAACAACCTGAAGGTGGTATAACTAAAGAATGGTTGACAATTCATGAATTATCTCTCAGATTGGAGGCAACGTGTTCAACATAATGGCACTTCTTCCAGTTACAGTGTCTAACTGTTTACATTGGTGTACCACAAGGTTCAGTCTTTGGACACATTCTCTTTACAATCTACAAAAGTAATGCAGGTCAGTTCATTCCTGATGCATTTTGATGCAAATGGCACAGTTGTTTATTGTTGAGCTAGAACAGCTGCTAAGATATTTTTAGCTTTTACAGTCCGCTTTTGACATCATCCAGTCAGATTTGTTCTGGCTCAGACTTGAGCTAAATGCTGATAAAACCAAAGGGATGTTGTTTTCAAACAGGAAATCAGTCCCAGCAGTCCTTCCTTCTTTTTTTTAGAAATACATCCTGTCTAACTCTGACCACTAGGAAATGCCTCATAACGGCTACTTTCCTTCCCTCCATTGATTACGGTGACATTCTCTTCTACATGAACGCTCCTACAAGCACCCTGCAGATGTTGGATGTTGTCTATCATGGTGCTCTAAGATTCATAACTGGCTGTGATTATCATACCCACCACTGCACCCTGTATTCACTGGTTAACTGGACATCATTAACTTCACGCAGACTCTCTCACTGATACATTTTCATTTTTAAATCTCTTCTTGGTCTGCTGCCTTCATACATCTCCTTCTATATGTCTCTGTGTGAGTGCAGCTACAGCGTGCGCTCTCAGGACATCATTACCTGCAGCGTCCCCTCAGTGCAGATCAATCTAGTCAAAAGGGCCTTCTCTTCCTCTGCTCCTGTTTCCTGGAACACCTTACAAAAATATCTGAAGCTCTCGACCTTGTCCTCTAAGGGACTTTAAACAACTGCAAAGTTCATGGCAAAACCAATGCATACATGTTCCTGTTTTCAGTATTTTACATCGCTTTATAATGTAGCTGTTTTTGTTTTGTTTCTATTTCATTTCTTCTATTTACTTTTTCATTTTAAATGCTTAAATGACAGTCTATTGTCTGTACCTCATCTGTTTTCTTTGCTTAAAACAGGTCCCTCTTGTAAATGAGTCCTTGTGACTCATTAATCCTAACCTGTATAAATAAAGGTTGAATTAATGAAATTTTTAATAACTTTACAGTACTTAAAAAAAAAAACTCTGCTTCTATTCTGTAGCTGAAGGCGTTTTGTTTCCCATAAGGGGAAATTTCTCAGTTCAAAAGTAGAAAGAGTGATGTTTTAAGATTTAGACCCCATTTATGCATTAACATATTCCTAGAAGTGTTACAGATTTTCTAATGCTGACTGTAAAATGTTTCACTGTAATGCTATGATCCCAAACTGTGTTTTGACAATATTAGAAAAAATGTTGACTCCACTGATGTAAACTCTTATATGTGTGCAGACACGTCCGTCTCGATCATGAATTTGGCTGTATGACTTGTTCAATATTTGTAGAATGTAAGAACTGCATCTTTGCCAACCCAAGTGATGGTGTAGCAAACCTATGTTCCAAATCAGAAGCACTGATCATTTTTATTTTAAATTTTATTGATTTATGTATTTTAATTTGCTCTGTTCTGGATGACTGAGAATGTACACCAACATTTTCCTTCAAATGTTTTTTTAATTTTTTATTTCTTGGGCAGCACGGTGATGCAGTTGATAGAGCTGTTGCCTCTCAGCGAGCAGGTTGCCCTGGGTCAAATCCCAGTCCGGGGGTCTTTCTGGGTGGAGTTAGCATGTTCTCTCCGTGCATGCTTCCAAATATCTTTGTCCACATAGTCTACATGTGCAGAGTGCTGGTGATATGACTATTTCTAATTTTTTCTATTAAAATATTTTTGAGCTCATATCGAAGTTTAATTCATTCTTGGCAATGATTTCAACTCTGTGCTATAATAATGAATATTGAGATAAAATCTGCTGTGATAATGAATTTTATACAGCTCTGGCATATTTGAGGCAAAGAGTTTAAAAGAAAAACATCCATCCATTATCTTTACCCACTTCTTCCTTTTTGGGTTGTGGGGGTCACTGGCACCCATATCCAGCTATCAGTGTAAGAAAGGTGGGGTACACCCTGGACAGGTCTCCAGTCCATCACAGTTTGGAAGCAACTGACTATCAAAGTCAAAGTCAACTTTATTGTCAGAACTGCAATATGTACAGGACATACACAGGATTGAAATTGCGTTTCTCTCAGTCCCTCGGTGCAACAGTAACCATTTAAACACTAAAACACTGAAACATTTAATAAACATAAGCATAAAATAGTAAAAGTGTAACACTGTCCTGAGTTTTTGCATAGTAGTATAAAAGTATGAAAATTTACACCAACACTAAAACACTAAACATTTAATGAACATAAGCATAAAATGAAATAATAAAAGTGTAATACTGTCCTGAGTTTTTGCATAGTAGTATAAAAAAGTATAAAAAGTATATCTATAAAATAAACTGAAGGTTCTAGCATTGACATTTGCAAAGAGTGGCAAAGCAGCATATGAGTTAATGTACACAGTATATGTATGAGGTAGTTGATGTTGGTATAGAGGCAAAGTGGCATATGCAGTAAGGCACATTGGGCATCCTTAAATAAGGCTAGTCAGAGAATACTGTATATGTATCAGCAGTAGTGTAGATATAAAAGTAGTGTAAATGTAAACAGTAGTAATAAATGTAAACAGTAGTAATAAATGTAAACAGTAGTAATAAATGTAAACAGTAGTAATAAATGTAAACAGTAGTAATAAATGTAAACAGTAGTAATAAATGTAAACAGTGAATGTAAACAGTACGACTATAGGCAGTGATGTAATACTAATATCACACCAATATGGACTTTACTAGGGGTTGAACGAGTACATAATTTTAAAACTCGACATTAACATAATAATACTCGAGTAGTGCTCGAGTAGTTGATGATGTCATAGGATCTCAAAATGCAAAAAATAATTAACTAATTAAAACCGCAAAAATATATATAAATTATTATTTACAAAAAAGACCAACAAAACATTGGGAGCATATATTATGCTCCTACCATTAATCTTACAGCAAATAAGTCACAGGAAACCCAAAACTGTTAGTTATTAAATTAAGCTGCAAAAGTGAAAAAAAAAGTGCGGCATGTCAAAAACAAAACTTAAAACAGTGGGGCGGTTGACCACCACCGCCTGCGGTGCTGCGCATTAGGTTTAGTTTTAGAGATTAATATGTTAATAGGTTTTTGTAGGTTTAGAGATTAATATTTTTTGCCTTTTATTTGTGAAACAACGTCAGAGGAGGCTGGTTCTGGTTCGGTCATTGGACCCGGTGTTACACCACATTCTGTGACCTGCAACAGTTCATGCAACACCACCCTCTACGGTCACAATACATGGTGGTCACAGAATATGGTGTAACACCGGTTTGCAACGCGCTCCAAACAGGAAGTTGATTCATTTTCTGTTCTGTAACTGCGACGTGATGACGTCACTATGACTACTCGACTTGAAATAAAAAAAACTCGATAGATGTCCAAGTAATCAATGTGTCGATTACTCGAGTACATGTAGTCTGTTAAAGCCCTAGACTGTACAACATTGTATTGAAATGTATTTAATTATGACGTTGCTCTTGTTGGATAAAATATCCTCTATTCATCTTACTTACTCAAATAAGCCACACTTGAGGATACGAGAAGGTTTTCGACAGATTTTACTGGCAAGGACAGACTTTCACAACAATTGTGAAATTCTTCTGCACCAAACTTATCAAACCGTTTTCACTTGTTTGCTTTTTGCACTTGGACACTGTCACTTTGAGACAGAAAGGGTCTATCCTCAAAGCATTGCTACAAATTTGAAAGAATAATGTCCAAACTGTTTTGGTATGTTAAGGTATTTGGATTGCACATCGTTGGAGAGAAGGTTAGACCTTGCCACGTCCATAAAAACAGCTTTGTACAATTGTTCCTTTACTTACCAGTTGGTATAATTCCACATAGCATTCTCGGTTTCTGCCAGACTCGGTCTCATTTGACTTTCCAAACAGAGAAGCATGATTTCTAATTCCACAGAACACATTACCACTGCTCCACAGAGCAGTGTCGATCTGCTTTACACCACTCCATCCGACACATGGCATTGTGCTTTATCATGCGAGGTTTGCATGCAGTTGTTAGGTCACGGAAACACATTCCATCTACGGTAGTTCCAGTCATGCAGTTTTTGTACTTAGTGCAAGTGAAAATTTGAAACGCTTTAACAGAACATGGATAACTTTTACACAGCATGTGTTTTAGCAGTCATTGACCCTTCTTTGTCATTTTACCTGGTCTTCAACTTCTTGGCTCAGTTGCTGTAGCTTCAACTTTCTAATAACATCCCTTACAGAAAACTATTGAATATCCGCCGTGGATTAAATTTTACAAACCATCTTACTGCAAGGATGGTATTCTTTGCTAGGGAACTTTGTGGATGGAGTTTGCATGTCCTCTCCATGCATGCATGGGCTTTTTCCAGGTACTCCAGTTTCTTCCCACAAACTAAAAGCATGAATGTTAGGTTAACAGGTAACTCAAATTGTCCCTAAGTGTAAGTGAGCATAAAAATTGGTAAATGGACTTTACTTGTTTAATACCTTTCTGTCTAATCAAGATACTCAAAGTGCTTTATAATACAATCTCTGCCCTCATTTACCTCCACACACACATTCTTATAGCACTCTACTACATCTCTACAAAGACTAATCAGTGCTTTAGATCACATTCATAACACTGATTGGACTCACATCGGAGGCAATGAGGGGTTCAGTATCTTGCCCAGGGACACTTCAGCATGTCAGCCACAGCTGCCTCCAAGTTAAACTCATATATCACATACAAAGTAGATTCATTACACATAAAGTACAAATTTTAAAGCCTATATTTTTTGTAATTTGGATGACTATGGCTTACAGCTAATGAAAAAACAAAAATCAGTGTTTCAGAAAATTTGAAAATTGTGAAGAGTTTCAATGTTGTAAACTTCTGGTGTCGCTCCTTAATCAGCTGATTAACTCCTAGACGTGAGCTACAAATGTCTCGTTCCTCAAGTCCAGCTACTCCTGAACCAGAGACAACATCAGAAGTGTCTTACCTGCTGACGAGACAAAGAACTGGACTGTTGCTCAGTGGTTTAATGTCCTCTTTTCAGATGAAAGTACATTTTGCATGTCATTTGGAAATCAAGGCCCCAGAGTCTGGAGAATGAGTGGAGAGGTCCAGAATCCACGTTGATTGAAGTCCAGAGGGAAGTTTCCACAGTCACTGATGGTTTGGGTCCATGTCCTCTGCTGGTGTTGGTCCACTGGGATTTCTGAAGTCCACAGTCATCGTAGCGTCTCTACCAGGACATTTTAGAGACTTCATGCTTCTTTCTGCTGACGAGTTTTTTTTGATATGCTGATTTCTTTTCCCAACAGGACTTGGCTCCTGACACACTGCCAATGGTACCAAAAGCTGGCTGGAATATTAATAGCTGGAATATTCTAATTTACTGAGACACTGAATTTAGTTTTTTAATTATCTGTAAGCCACAATCATTAAACTTACAGGACATAAAGGCTTGAAATATTTCACTCTATGTGTAATGAATCTATGTGATACATGAGTTTCATTTTTTGAAATGACTGACAAAAGCAAAAAATACATTTTTCACAATATTCTAATATTCTGAAATGCTCCAATATCTGCTTTAATGCAGTGCTAAAGCAATGGTGTTTTGGGCTGTAATACTGCTGATGGTTTTTATAAGACGTTGGCTTCAGAAACACAAAGTTGTTCCAAAAGGGTTCGTGACAAGTGGCACTAGTTCTCTAGGTATATTCTGTCTGAATCTGAATAAATAAGATCAGAATCATCCATCCATTTCTTACACGCTTCTTCTTCCTGGGTCACAGGGAAACAATAATTAGCTAAGTACAAAACTCCAGACTTGAAAATACAACCCATAATCCATGTGGGATCTCTTTGGACTAATCTTTGTATAAATGGTGCCTTCGACTGGAACACATGAGTTTGTGATTACAACATTTCTACAAATGAGGTCATAAATGAGCAGCACAGTAGTGCTGTGGTTAGCACTGTAACCACACACAAAGGTTCCTGGTTTGAATCCCATCCCTTTCTGTGTGGAGCTTGTATGTTCTCTGTGTTTTTGCTTGACACCCCCCCCCCCACTCCCCCAGATTCAGAGGTTTCCTCCTATACTCCAGTCCAACAAAACATACATGTTATGTTGATCATCCCTCATTTAGACATGGTGGAAGTGGTGGATGGATGACTGAAGGATACCAGACAAAGTGCGGCTCTGTGATGATGAACTGGAGCATCAACCTAAAAGCTAAAGTCAGCATTTTTTATTTATTTTATTTTACCTTTATTTTACCAGGAGAAAAAAAAAACACATTGCAATTAAAAACCTCTTTTTCAAGGGGGTCCTGGCCAAGAGGCAGTAACAAATACAATATAAAGAAATTGCACAGTTAAAAGAAAATGTCAAGCTATAAAAACAGGTACTATAAAACAAGATAGCTATAAAACCAGGTAGACCTCATTGAATTGGCCTCAATAACTTTTAATTTGTATGTAAAAGCACTGAGTGAGGTGAACTCAGTCAATCACTGTTTCTTGTAGCAAGTTCTAAGAAGAGGGAGTAAAGTGAAAGCAAGTCTTTTTACTCAATTCAGCCCGAGCAAAAGGGACAGAAAGATGCAGCAAATCATGTGAGCAAAAAGTACAAGAGTTAACATTTCTCGGTGCAATTGCAGTACAAATATAAGCCGGCAGGAGTCCAAGCAGTGCCTTGTAAATAAAAGTCAACCAATGGGAGTTCCTTCAGGCAACCAGACTAGGCCATCCCACCCATGAGTATAAATCTCAAGTGTGTTGACATTTTGCAGTTTGTAATGAACCTCAGAGAAGAGCGGTAGACAGAGTCAAGCATCTCAAGACATTGTGAGGATTGGAAGCAATAATATACAAAACATCTCCATAGTCCAGACATAAAAATTGTAGAGACAAGCTGCATTTAAGCAAAATATGAAAAATACAACTTATTTTTAAAGTAAAAGCCCCGCTTTAATTTGAACCTTTTTACATGATTTTCCACATGGGGTTTGAAAGTGAGGGAATCATCATCAAAATACCCAAATAGTTATATGTATGAGCCAACTCTATTTCATTTCCACTGCAGGAGAACACAGAGGGGATCTTTTGTGGGCCTCTGGATCTGGAAAAATACATCGATTTAGTTTGATCTATATTAAGGACAAGTTTTAAATTTAACAAAGACTATTGGATGGCAGCAAAGGCTTTTGCAATAGTTCAATAGCCTGAGTAGGAGTGGATCCAGTGCAATAAATAACTGTGTCATCTGCATAAAAATACAGATTAGCATCAGACACATTCTGTCCCAATTAATTTATATAAAATATGAATAGAAGAGGACCTAATATGTATCCCTGCGGTACCCCGTTATGAACTGTCACAACTTCATAACACAAAAGATCATCTTTAATACATTGTGTCCTGAGATATTTTGTGAACCAAGCAACAGCTTGTTCTGAAAAACCACAGCCCCGCAAATGTGACCCTTGTTGACATCTTATCCTGCCCCCAAGATGCTATTTTAAACATAAAATATTTTTATCACTTTATATTTTTTTTCAGTAACCTTTGATTATCATGTCAAAAGTGCAACAGAGAACATCAAATGATACCAATCAAATTCTTGTTAAGGAACCTGCAACCAAGAAAAGATGTTGGGTATCTAACTTGAGTTAATGTAGATTCTGAAACTGGCCCTTAGTTTGAAAATGGTTTTAATTTAAACCCCCTTTTGTAAGTGTGTACAACGCCCCTGGTCTAAAGTATCAAATGCTTTTAACAAATCAACAAAGAGTCGCACAGCACTGCTTCTTATCAAGAGCGACTATAATGGTGTTAACCACCTTCAAAGCAGCTGTTATGGTACTACCGTATGTTTCTTTCTAAAGCCTGGCTGAAAGGATAAGATGATGGTATTGTGAGATAAAAATTAATTAACTTGGTCACTCACAAGAGACTCTAAGATTTTTGCCAGCATGAAACGATCAGATATTGGCCTAAAGTTTGTTGCTTTGGACTTGACTTCAGCATTTGATACAGTGGATCACACTGTTCTCATTAACAGATTATGTGACCTGTTTGGTATTTCTGGTACGGTTTTAAATTGGTTCAATTCTTATTTATCTAATAGGTCTTTTACTGTTTTCATGAACAATGTTCATTCTGACGTTTCTGATCTGCCCTATGGGGTGCCCCAGGGTTCAGTTTTGGGCCCGATCCTCTTTTTATTGTACCTACGCCCATTAGGCTTTATCTTAAATAGCTTTAGTAACGTCTCATACCATGTGTACGCTGATGACATTCAATTGTATTGTTCATTTCGACTGTCTGAATTCTATAAATTGACTGAACTCAGTAACTGCCTATCAGCCATTAAGATATGGCTTAATGACAACCACCTGCAGCTAAATGCTAACAAGACTGAAACGCTTATCGTTGCTCCGGATGATAAAATCATTGAAATTAAGAAGCATCTTGGGTTCTTAAACCTTGCGAACAAAAACAACCTCAGATATCTGGGTGTTCTCTTTGACAGCTCTCTGTCAATGGACAATCATTGCAAATTGTTAGCTCGAAACAGTTTTTATCATTTAAGGAATATTTCTAAGCTACGTGCTATTGTATCACAAAAGGAATTAGAAATGATTGTCCATGCATTTATTTCTTCTCGCCTAGACTATTGCAACGGCCTTTTAGTGGGGATTAGTAAATCCTCCATAGCTTCCCTTCAATCTGTGCAAAACGCTGCAGCCAGGCTTTTGACTAGAACCCCCAGAACAGCTCATATCACTCCGGTTCTGGCCTCTCTACACTGGCTCCCAGTTCATTTTAGGTCACATTTTAAAGTTTTATTATTAACTTTTAAAGCATTACATGGTGAGGCTCCTAAATATTTATTGGACCTTTTGAAGCCTCTTTGTCCATCTAGAACTCTGAGGTCTTCAAATAAGCTACTGCTGACAGTTCCTAGAACTCATTTTAGAACTCGTGGCGATAGAGCATTTGAAGTGGTGGCTCCGAGGCTCTGGAACGCTCTCCCTATAACAATACGCTGCTCCGAGTCAACAGCTGCATTTAAAAACAGTCTTAAGACTCATCTCTTCAGACAGGCGTTTGGTTAACTTTGTACATTGTTTTTAGAGCTAGTTATGTTTTACCTTTTTGTATAGTATCTCTGTGATTTTTGTATAGTATCTCTATGATTTTATGATTTTATTTGTGTGATTTTATAATTTTATGATTTTATTTTTCCTCCTGTGAAGCACTTTGTGACTCTCATGTCTGGGAAATGTGCTATATAAATAAAAATTACTTACTTACTTACTTACTTAAAACTAATGGATCACCAACCTTTAATAAAAGACAAACTAATGCTATTTCCAAATTGAAGGAATTTCTTGGTTTTCCACAGTAAGGTTAAAAAGTACTGTCAGGGGCTCGGCTACAAGGACAGCTGCCGTTTTAAAAAATGAAGGCTCGATTACGTAGATCAGGTCTATGAGATTTCCTTGGGTTGAAAGATTTGATGGCTTTTTGAACATCACTAACAGAGAATAGCACAACATTGAAATGGTGCTCAAGGTGCAGCAAGATCAACTCCATTGGAAGAAAAAAAAAGAATATATAAAGTGCTTGTTAACGCAATTTAAACCTTCCATTCTGTTAGAAACAGCAAATGGAGCTATTACTCACACTGAGACTTTAATTGCTTTCCAGAATTTTTGAGGATTATTTAGATTCTCAGCAGTAACAGACAAATAATAATCAGATTTGGTTTTCTTAATAGCAGAGGAGCATTTATTTCTTAATTGTCTAAAAACAGTCCAGTCAATGGGGAAGTTTGACTTCCTCGCCTTGTCCCAAAAGGCGAGGAAGCTTGCTAACATTCAAACATCATTTCAGTACTGTATTCATCATGCTGACCTCTTCCACAGCTGTAGTTTAATACAACAAAGCCATTAGCCAAATTTGTCCTGTGTTTGGTCCGTTTTAACATTACAGTTATTTTAATGCAAAAATAAATAAATAAAAAGCTTTAAAGTGGTGGAAATGACTAGAGAATATGGCCATTAGTCACTGAAGAGGAAACATTTTTAACAGCTTTGATGGAAAAGAAAAGACAAGTAATTATAAACCAGAATTGGGATACATCTTCTCATGCAAACCCAATTTGTCTAAGAGCTGTTAAGATACAGTAGTTCAGGCTGGAGAGAAGTCCTGCAAAACATTCAAAAATAACAACATAAATAATGAAAATAAATATACTACTGTCATCAAGGCACATATCCATACAATGATTACATTTGTGCTCTACATTTGACCCATCATACATGAAATGTGGGCAGCTATTCAAGCACCCAGAGAGAAGTTGAGGATTACGTGATTTGCTGAAGGACACCACGGCATGTGGACATGGCAGGGAATTGAACATGT
>JBBPBX010010918.1:24420-45622 GCA_038048925.1 Garcialebias charrua | reverse complement strand
CAGGTAGTCCCCGACTTACGAGAGTTCCGTTCCTACGACTGTCTCGTAACACGAAATCTCATACGTCAGAACCCAAAACACGTGTTGCTCGTAAGTCCGGATTGTCGGTCGTAAGTCGGAAAATTTATGCTAGCGCTACTACGAACACTCATTTTTCATCACAACTGTTCATACTAGTTCATAAACATGCTCAGAAACTTGTTTACAAACTGTTAGCTAACACACTTTCATCTAAAAACACATAAAAGTTCTGTATTTTTGTATGTTCTTTACAAATTTACTGCTTGTTCGCCAGCTCGTAAGTCCGGAACCTCGTAAGTAAGAGCGCTCGTAAGTCTGGGACTACCTGTCGTCTCAAAGAGATACCTTAAAGAGATCTATCTCAAAGATCCACCTTAAAGATCTACCATAAATCTACCTTGTCTCACTGTGTCCTGACCTGAACTTCAGTTGCAGTGTTTCCTCCTGCCAAGGCACGGCAATAACTGATGTAATAATCATGATGATAATAGCAATAAAAATATGAGCGCTGCTGGAGCCACTGTGGAGAAATGAGTTCCAGATTCTGCAAGGAGCTAAAAGTTGGCTTCAAGAGCAATACTACTGATGCTTACTTCCATATGTCACTCTTTGATGTGCGGTGACAGACTGTTTGAACGTTTCCTCCTTTCTTCCCTTGTTGTTGTTAGAATATATCAAGCCATAACTGCTACTAAACTTTCTGGGAATGTGGCCTGAAAATAACTTTAGTCACACACCAAGCCACTGTAGTAGAAACTCCCACTTAAATATCACAACTATCCAACACAATGTCTGAACCTGGGGAAAAGTTTTATTGTTTCCAAATATGAATATGTAAAGTAAAAAAATGTTAATAGTGTGAATGTTTATGAATTATTCACACTATTGTGATCAAATTGTCTTCCGTACAGTTTTCAGCATCTTTCTCATTCCACAATTTTTGTGCTATTTCAATAAATCATACAAAGTATAGTAAAACATTCAGCTCTTTTAGGAGAAAGGTACTACAACATTTGGTATTGGTGCAACGTTAGCTTTTTGAAATATTCAGCTATTTCTGCCATTTTTTTCCTCAGAGAAAATGAACTGAGCTCATTTTACATCCTTCATATCATATCTTTGGATCTGTTTATAACCTTTTACTTTTATTCAACACTTGCTCTTCTCAAGGGCGGATGTTTCCTCTCGGTCTCCGCTTTGCTTTTGCTTTGTCTTGTCTGTGAAACTGTCTGAGAGCCTCTCTTCTGCAAAATCTTCCGAATCATAACTATGGACTTCAATTTGGCCAGTTGGTCCCTCAACACAACTGATAACATTTCTTCAACAAGAAGCCAGGCTGTAGGCGAGCCCATTGTCCCTGTTGGCATGCACACAGCTGGATATGTCATCGACTTGGAAGACTTGATGACGTGTCGATCTCTGCTGTCATCTGTGGATCTTAAGGATTAATATTTAATTGGATTTATGATAACTGGTTCCTGCTTTTTGGATTCGGCTCATTCCTGGTCTATCAACACGCAAGGCGGCAAATCTGGACCTGGTCAGGCTGCCTGTCTTACATGATGGCTTGGTTCATGTCTTGAGAACCCAGACTTTTGGCTGAATGGATTAGATCTCAGGGATTTTCTCAGGCACGTTCCATTGGTATGGTCATTTTAATTTGGACATTTTGGAAGCGAGTGGACCGACACAGAATGAAGGTAGATGTCATTAAAGTTCTGCCTGTCCCCAAAACAACCGTGTTTATCTGAAATTCAGCTCCTTGACTGGCCTTGACAGGCTGTCTTATCTCAACACGCCTGTAGAAGTTTTGTAAACCTGACGCTCTCACCCCTTCCAATCCTTCTACTGAGGAATTCCACAGACTTTTCAGAGGAGCCCAGCTGAATAAACATTCTGTCATCATTTCAGGACTCTGGATTCACCTCTGGCCAACCTCGGCAGCTCCCCCCCTCCCCCTCCCCCATGAGTGTGCACAGATCTCCAGAGGGAACTACTGTATATGAACTGAGTGATTCTATCTGAACTCTGCAGTGCCTCTACAGGCTGGCTGCTCACCGCCTTTGAGTCCCCTCCCCCGCCCTCTGTGTAATGTCGACGTCATTATGTGCTTGTGTGCAAGATTTTTTTCATTACCACATTTTTGACCTTCAAGCAGAGGTCAAAAATGTGTTAGGAATTTTTTTTGTCTCCAAACCCTATGTGTCATTTTTCACCACTTTTATTGTCTGTCCAACAGGTCTCACTTGTAAATGAGTCTTCAAGGCTCAATGTGACTTATCTTTTTATATAAAGATTGAATGAATGAATGAATGAATGAATGAATACTGCTACTTTCACATTTTGTTGTTCAGCTTCTTCTATTTTCCTTGTGAAAATTAATGCTTCAACTACTTCGTACTTTCCGCTAATTTCTGCTGATTCTGCTAAGTGCAACATTTTTTTGTTCCTTCTATAACTTGTTTCTGCTAATTTCAGCCTGTTATGATCCTTTCAGCTTATTTATGTTTTAAGTTTCAGCTTTTTATGCAAATCCAGCTACTATTTAGCTGTTTTATGCTCATTTTAGCTTTTTCATTTTTCAAAAAGGCGTTCAATTCAAGATTCAAGAACTTTTTCATTTTTGCACTTATTTAAAAATTTAAGCCTAATTCAGCAAAAAAGTGTGCTCTCTCCACTTCATTATAGTAATTTAAGCTTCTTTCTGCTTTTTATATACCAGTCAGCTGTTATTTTATTTTTTCTGCTTTTTTCAGATAATTTCCTAATTTTTTGTGCTCATTTCTGCTTCTTTAAGCCTACCTGGGCAAAACTGTGCTCTCTTCACTTCCTTCTGAAACGTTGTTTCTTTCTGCCTTTTACGCTACTTTTCAGCAATTTTTTCTTATTTCAGCTTTTTTAAAAAGTTAATTTACTAATCTTTGTGCTAATTTATGCTTGTTTATTCCTCTCTGACTCTGACTCTGACTCTTTATGGAGCTAAGATGGTGTAGTGGCAGGGCTTCCGGCTTGGGACCCAAAGGACGCGGGTTCGCGCCCCGGCCACACACCTTGGGGTGTCTATGAGTGCACACCTATTACTCCAGCTCCCCGGGTGCTTTCTGGCTGCTCACTGCACCACCTGGTGGTGGTTGGGTTAAATGCAGAGATGAATTTCGTCTGTGTATGGGAAACATACACAGATGACAGAAAAGGATATTATTATTTAAACCAATTTCTTTTCTTCTGCTAATTTAGGCTTGTTCTTTCATTTCAGCTACATTTCAGCATTTTTTTTTTTAGCTAATTTCAGCTGTTTCTCAGCAAGTTCTTGTGCAATAAGTATTCACACTACATTTTTGCAGGAAATGCCATGTATCTAGTTAATTATAAGTTCAATATATATTTTTCCAGAGTGGTTGCATTTGACATGACAAGCATCTGTAAGCCCTGCTGTGGGCTTTTTTGTGGAGTTTTCTCTGTCAGCTCCCGAGCGATGACTCCAGGGAATGGAATAACACAGAGTGTGAATATTTGAGAAAATATTCCACAGAGTTCACAGTATGCATGTGTGAGTGCTTATCAGAGTTACTGCCGTGTATTGTGTGCTGTTTTATGTATGCACTGCTGTTGCACGATCTCAGAACAGTCAATATGAATCAGGAGACTCATCCACTGTCCTGTATGTTGCTGCAGCCTAAAGTACACTCAGATTTCCCACACATTCATTAAACAACACGCATTGAGATGCCAAATGTCTCTCCGGAGTATTTTGAGCTGTAAAAATGCATCTCACACGGACAATTCCCCGCTGTGTGAAAGTGCTGCATGCTGAAAAAGCTCAGACTTGATTCTTTAAACATTCTTTGACTTTCACGTCCCAAACTGCTGCACAACGCTGCCACTTCCTGAGGTCTTAGTGTTTTTAAACTTTTGACATGATAAAAGAAAATTTCAGTTTTTAACTCAGCTGACATTCACATGCTTTAAATTACCTTTCAGGGCTCAAGACAATACATTTGTAGCAAAATGGAAATCAGTTCATTCTTAATAGTCAGCATAATGGTTAAAACTTTCAGAGTATATTAGAGCCAACATTATTAAAGAGTATAAGAATTGTCTTATCTTTTTCCAGACGGCATACGGTATGTTTTATCTGTTGGATGACCTTTCATGTCTCCATCATTATCATTAATCAATTAAATATTGAGTCCAATAAATAGTCTGATCTTTCTGGAATTGTTGGATTGTTCAGCCCAATCGAAACATCTTTCTTTTTAGTAATTTTTAGGCTCTCAACTAAGAGGTCATAGTCTGGTTTTGCTATAAAGTGGTGTCAAATCTCTTTTCTTTGGCACACTATAAAAACAGAGATGCTGTGTTGCTGCTACTTATTTGATTTTCACTTGAACCTTTTAAACTTAAAATTTCAGCTGAACTTCTGGATTTAATAAAGTTATTAAAAAAAACATTGAGAATAATTTTTTAAAGAACTTGCTATTTTTGTTCAATCAAACCCATGTTTATTAAATTAAAAGAAACCACAACTAGAATTTTAGATGATATTGTTAATTGTGACTTTGTGTTTCCCAGCTAAGAAAAGGAGCTCTATCGTCACAACACATGTGTAGTGCAGTTCCTGTAATGGGTTGAGATGTTTCATCTATGAATGTGGAATGTCACTTAAAAAAAATATTAACAAGTTTAACTTTTCCCCCCTCAGGGTTTTACATAAACACCACTGTGATTCCAACAATTTTCAGTCAGGTCATCTGGACATTTTTTTGGTTTGTTTTTTTGTGCTGAAACGTTTCACCTTCCATCCAGAAGTCTTCATCAGTCTAAGGAAACATGCAACACAAAACTGATTCTTCCCCCAACAGTTTACTCCAAAGTGGAACAAACCAGTTACATTGGTGCTACGGTCTCTTTGGCACGCCGCCTTCTCCGGTGCCAGTCCTCTCCCTCATCAACCGTCATGTCAAACTGGTTCAAAACCAACAAAGTCCACCACTGGGATTAATTTGTAAATTGCTGAAATTAAAAAAAATATTATGGAAGTGCCCTTAACAAATCTAAATAGACCAGAGGTTTAAGAATTTAACTAAAACCATTGTAGTCATTTAAGTAACATTTACTTTCAGTTATGACATTGCATATTGGTCTGCAATATAGCTAGTCATCATTGCCATGGACTTGTAAATCCTTAGGCTGCATGTTCAAACCCGGGTTACATTTAGCATACTTTTAATTATATATTTCTACTGTTTGCTTGTGAGGCAGCACAGTGGCACAGTTGATAGAACTGCCAGCTCTCAGTAAACAGGTTGCCCCGGTTGACATCCTNGGGGGGGCTTTCTGGGTGGAGTTTGCATGTTCTCTCTGTGCATGCGTGGGGCCGAGATGGGGTAGAGGTAGGGCAGCTGACTTGGGACCAGAAAGTCGCAGTTCGACTCCCAGCCATTCCCACGTCCTAGTGTCTCTGAGCAAGACACCTAATCCCTAACTGCTCCCTGGGGTGCTTACATAGCTGCCCACTACTCCACCTGGGTGTATCTCACATGTGATGGGTTAAATGCAGAGAATTAATTTCACCATTGTATGGGTACATACTGTATAATGATGAAAATCTCAGACTTCCCTTCTCCAGGTACTCCGGTTTCCTCCCACAGACCAAAAACATGCATGTTAGACTGATTGGTGACTCTAAATTGTCTCTAGGTGTGAGTGAGAGAATGTGTCCCTGTGATGGACTGGAGACCTGTCCAGGGTGTCCCCCACCTCTCACACAGTGATTGCTGGACATGGGCACCAGTGACCCCCGCGACCCAAAAAGGAAGAAGCGGGTAAAGATAATTGATGGATGGATGTTTGCGCTGATGTTTGCACTGTGAGAGGAGTTGCTTTAAATCTCATTGTGCATGGGTATAGTGACAATAAAAGGCATTCATTAATTCATTAATTCATTCATTCATTCATTCATTCATTCATTCATTCATTCATTCATTCATCAGGAAGAGCATCTAACATAAAACAATTGCCAAATATTTTACTCAAGCTTGCTGGAAAGACCCCCCAAAGGGGGAGGGAGCTAAAAGAAATGGCTATACATGATATTTGTAATAGACTGAATTCTGTTAAATATAGATGTTAAGAATAAAAGGAATAGAAAAAAGTAAAGATGAGAAGAAAATATAAAAAATAGGAAAATATTACAAAGACATTCATACGTCTCAAACAACAAAAAAATACTGGCCAGTCCCAATGTTTCTTGTAGATGATGATGTTTCTAACTTGTTTTCACTTTTAGGTGTTAAACATTTGATTAATTAAAAATGGGCATCTTTACTCCAGAGAATGTGTTCAAGTCAATTGTATTGTCAGTTCCATCACATGTGGTACATGCTGTGGAACAAAGTTGTGTATTAAGGGTCCCAGTTAAATCGAAAAATAGCAAAAGTATAAATTATAAAAAGAAGCAGTATATAAGGATCTAAGATATAGACTAAGATATAAGCAAAACAAATGTTGAACAATATGCTAAAATTTCTGATATAGCTAAACAATAATAATGTAAAACAATATGGCATAACAGCAGCAGCCCGAACATGAGTCTGTGGTGAGCAGATGGGTATGGATGAATACAGCATTATGAGATAATCAGCAGCAAGAGATCAGCAGCATGGATAATCAGCAGCACAGACAAGTCACATATCACCAATTAAAGTAGCATTACAGTGAATTCTCTGGTTAGAAATTCATGAGTCTAACAGCTTCAAGGTAGAAGCTGTTCCTCAGTTTATTGGTTAATGCGCTGCAACCTCCTGCCTGAGGGGACTGGGGCAAAAAGTGTGTTTGCTGGGTGAGTGGGGTCCTTCATGATGCAGGTGGCCCTATTCCTGCATCTGGAGGTGTAGATGTCTGTGATGGTGGGGAGACTGACTCCAACAGACTTCTGTGCAGCCTTCACCACTCTCTGCAGAGCTTTTCTTTCTGCAGCTGTGCAGCCTCCATGCCACACGTTGATGCTGGAGCACAGGATGCTCTCCACTGCACACCTGTAGAAGGAGGTGAGGACTGAGCTGCTCAGACCAGCTCGTCTCAGCCGTCTGAGGAAGTAGAGTCTCTGATGACCTTTCTTGATCAGGCTGGTGGTGTTGTTGCTCCAGCTGAGGTTGTCGTTCAGGTACACATCCAAGTATTTATAATTGGAGACCACTTCCACTGCAGATTATCCTATATTCGGGGTGGGGGTGGGTGTAGACGTGTTTGCTCCATCTAAAATCCACAACAATCTCCTTTGTATTCTTCACATTGATGTGAAGGTTATTCTCTTTGCACCAGCTCTCCAGGTGTTCCACCTCCTGCCTGTAGCTGGACTCATCATTGTTTGTGATGCATCCCACCACCGCTGTATCATCTGCAAACTTTACAATATGACAGCCTGAATGGGTAGGTGCACAATTATATGTGAGCAGAGTGAACAGGAGGGGACTCAGTACACAGCCCTGAGGGGAGCCAGTGCTGAGGGTTATGGTGGAGGAGGAGAAGTTGTGGAACCTCACAGACTGTGGCTTGTTTGTTAAGAAGTCCAGGACCCAGTTGCAAATGGAGGGGCTTAGTCCTAGTCGGAGTAGTTTTTCCATCAGGGTCTGGGGAATCCTGGTGTTGAAGGCAGATGTGAAGTTCACAAAGAGCATACAGATATAGGTGGAGTCCTTCTGCTCCTGGTGTTGCCTTACTGACAACCTTTTGCTGTTTTCAACAACAAGTCATTCAATGTTTATATGTTCCTATGACCTCTGAACGAAATTTAATTTTCAAGCCTTCCGTTTAGTCATCAATTGCCATCTTACAACTATTATCTTCATTAATTTAGATCAATGCCATTAAGGCATTAAATCTACAAGCTTGTTCACCACAAATATTTGCTCCCCACCAAGTAAAATTTTGTCACGCAACCAAAAACCTGCGAGGCTCATACACAGTAAAGACAAAAGTACTCTGTTGTTTCAGTTCGGATTTGGGCTAGGCCTCTTATTTCCAGTGATGGACAAACATTTTGGAAAATGTTTATGCTTGCAACATTGTGTAAACACTTTGAGGAAGGTATTTTTCTGTTCCATCTTGACTGAGTCACATTGCTCAGAGCAAGGACAATAAAGATGAGCTTTGATGAGTTTGGTGTGGAGGAAGTTGAAAAGCCCGAACAAAGCCTTGACTATAACTCCACTGAGCACCTTTGGGATGAGCTGGAACAAAGATCCAGACCCTCCCGTCCAACATCAGTGCCTGACCTCTACAGAATGAATGGGCTACAATTTCCACAGAAACACTCCAAAGTATTGTGGAAAGCCTTTGTAGTGGACATGACCTTGTCCACTTTTAAGACACCTGTGTACTTTTGAACTGTCCAGTGATGACCTTTACTGACCTCTCAGTAAAGCAGGACATTTAACACAATTATTCCATTAGTTATAATCTGAGGACATATAGTCACTAAAAGAGACTATTTCTATATCTTGATTTTATTCTAATGTAATCAAGAATAACTTTTCTCATTTTCATGATATGTGCTTTTATGCTGTGTTATTCTGAAATGTGTTAATTACTGTCTTCACTGCTGTGTTTAAAGGTGAAGCCTTCGGGTCACAGAGACCGGACGGTTTTGTTTAGAAACTCAGAGACAGTCTGATGAGCAGGGCTCCAGCGTTATCTGTCTTTTTTCCTAAACATTTCTCTCTGCTGCTGGCTTGTAACCTTGGGTTTGATAAAGCAAGTGAACTCCTCTCTGTGTTCCTGCTTTTAAGTTCTAACTGTGCGGAAACGCTTCAGTCTTTGAATGGACAAAGAGTTTGAATGGACGGAGACCTGAAAGCTCTCTGCCTTGCAGCTGGTCAAGCTTGGTCAAGAGCCAAAGACTAACTTGTCAGCTAGAACTGATGGACGTCTCCATCCAGTTCCCCGAGCAAAAGCTCCAAAGTTCTTAATGAACTTCCTTTGAGAAACATCTCGTCTTGAAGTCAGCCAGAAGCTGCCACATGTTTCTGACGGCTGACGCGGATCCGAGGAGACGTTGGAAGTAAACGACCAGTTCAGACGTACGAGGGCCGGAAGGACTCCGTGCACCTGGGAGGCTGGCAATATCTTTATCAGACGCATCGTCAAAAGGTAAAGAGCGGTTTACAAACGTACCTGGGATTTAGCCGAAGTCGGATGGAATGTGTCATCTCTGGTTACACTCGAGATAAATAACTTAATCTCTCCAACCTCTTATTCCTCCTACTCTTTCCCCTCTCTATCTAAGCTGGAAACTATATTTTTAAGCTAAAAGAGCCCACAGACTAAATATGTTAACATCCAATATTTATGTCTGTTGTGTTGAATTTAAGTGTGCTGACGTTTTAAATTGAAAGAAAGTGAAATCATGTCAATCAAGTGTAATGGTGTTAATTTAGTTGATTTATTCTAAATAAATGATAGTGTCTCTTTGACATATCAAACTAAGTTAACGTCTTTGTCACTTAATGGCTCTGTTTATTTATCCATCATAAAGATCACAGAAATATTGAATAAACTGAAAAAGAAGAGAATCCGTGAATTTACTATTCAATCTGAATAAGTAAATTAATTAAGGTAAAAAGGAGGTCAGTATTAAACTGACCCCCCCTTTAACCCCTTTACATCTGGTGGCCTCGTATCGGCTTCTAAAAGTTTATTGATAAATCTGTGGTCTCAGTCATGAACTGTAACGTCATGTTTGCATAAAAGGATCCAAGTTTTAAACTCTGAGGATAATGATTTTGGCTGGAAGTGTTCAAAGCAGGCAGATTCTGCATGTTTTTATCATTTGAAGCTGTGAGATTATTATTGTTTCAACTCTGTTAGACGCTGTTGGAAGCATTCAGGTGAAGTTTTGTCAGCCGTAGTCTGTGGAAGTTCTGGTTCGGTCCAGTTCACGCGGACTCCTGTACAAAGCTTTGTTTGACCGCCGAGTCAGAAGCCTGAAAGCTAATTTAACATCTACAAGATTGCTGTTGTGGTGTTTTACATTTTAAAGAAGGTCGAAGCAGCATATACTGTTAGAACGTGTCGGTTAGTGGTTCGTGAAACCCGAGTTCTGCTCCTTTAAAGTGGACGGAACCAAGAAGCATGGATGCTGTTAGAGCTGAAAAAAATAAAATAAAGGCTAACTCCGCACAGAAAGAAATCCCAGATTAAACTTATATTCCCTTTTAAAAACACACTTTCATTCTTTGGCTTTTAAAACGTGATCTTATTTTTATGGCATTTTAATACACCCGCAGAAAGACTGGTACATGTATTTTTTATTTTTTGTATGTTTTTTATGCTTTTTATCATTTTTATTGACTTGTCTTTTATGTTGTTGTACAGCACTTTGGTTAACCTTATGGTTTTTGAAATGTGCTTTACAAATAAAGTTGATTGATTGATTGATTGATTGATTGATTGATATATTGGCCTTTTGTATTCCTGAAGGTGTGCAGAAACATTTTATAGCAAAAATACAGTTTGACCAAAAATAAAAAATAATAATAATAACCTGACCCCACTGACCAGCTTCTGGATGACTGTGTGAAAGCGTTCTTGAAAATGAAGTTGGTACTACTGGAAGTCAAAACACAGCTACTTCCTTGGAAAAATAAAAGGTTTAAAGACTTTTCAGTCAGCCCAGGTGTTCTGTGTGGGTCACTGACATTAAATGTCACGATCACAACGCCCCGGAGAGCTGGATACCAATGTACTCAAGAGAGGAAAGAATAAGTGAAGTTTTTCACATTTAACTGTTTATAGGCATTGACTGAAGACTTTATGAACCATTTTAACACTTACAACTCTTTTTTCCTCTTCTTGCAGGTTATTAGTTGGAGCTCCTTATGAAATGACTGGCCCCTATCAAACAGGGGATGTTTATAAATGTTCACTGAGCAAACGAATCAACGGCAACGGCTGTTCGAAGCTCAATTTAGGTATAGTATTACAAAACACCAAAGATTTTTACTACATTTCTCCAACAAATACAGTGCTGCATTGAAGTATGGTGTATGTGTTCAGATCTGATTTTTTTTTAAGCAAATGTCAGCAAACAGCCTGGCGACATGTGTAAGACAGAAGTGGGGCCACCATACCAGTCATTCCACATTTTCAATGGTTTATGTACATTTCTACGTGTGTGTTTTACCACATATTTTACTGCTTGCTTCCTCATACGGGTTGCACATGTTATGTTGGTTAGGTGCTCACTTGAAGTTTAGTGGAGCGAACATTTAGATCAGAGGATGTGGATGGTGAGCTGACTGGCCAGACAAAAACAAAACCAATGTACCAGATGGGTTTTGTTCTGCGTAGGACTGTGCATGCATGGAACTGTGCATCCGAGATCTTCTAAGTGAAATTCTTTTTCCTTCAAGGAAAGATATCCCTGACCAATGTGTCAGAGCGAAAGGACAAGATGAGGCTGGGAATGACACTCACATCTAACCCTAAAGACGGGAGCTTTGTGGTGAGACTTTCGAAAGACAGAAGCATTTTTAGTGAATAAAAGCAAATTAAAAAAGACCTTGGAGAGGATGCTACATCACTGTTTTTTGATTTTTAATGTTATTATACTATTACATTTCCCTGCAGAATGTCTCCACCATCATAATACTTTTGTTACATGCTGAGCTGTTGCAAGTTTAAACACTTTCTTTTATGTTTCAGGCCTGTGGGCCACTGTGGTCATATGAATGTGGCAGCTCCTACTACAGCACTGGAATATGCTCCAAAGTTAATGCAGCCTTTAAGTTCTCTGGGACAGTTAAGCCTGCTTTTCAACGTAAGCTTTAAAAGACTTGTAGTGTCAAAAAAATCAACTGATGATTCGACAAAGAATCATATATGTATATGCACATATTCATTCACAAACATGTTTCCTATTTGTTTTTATTGCACAGGATGTGAAACCTTTATGGACATAGTGATTGTTCTTGATGGATCAAACTCCATTTACCCCTGGCACGAAGTGCAGGACTTTCTCATTAACATTCTTCAGAAGTTCCATGTTGGACCAGGTCAAATCCAGGTGTGTAGAACAAAAGAAAGAGACATATTTTTATTTATTTACCCTGTATTTATACAGGTAGTCTCATTGAGTCACGAGAACTCATTTTCAAGAGAGACCTGTTTTTGGGAGTAGATGGTGAAAATTAAGGGCCTTGCTCAGGGGCCCAGAGTGGGGCAAATGAGGGTGAAGGTAGGTGAGGGTGTTTCATCTTTTCCACCCACATTTTGATGTTGACGGTACCGGGAGTTGACTCTGCAACTTTCCGATCACAAGCCCATCTTCTATAACCTCTGCGCCACCACTCCCCCAACGAATAATAATAATAATAATGAATTTAATTTATAACGCACTTTTCATTAACAAAAATCTCAAAGTGCTACAAAGTGCAACAAAATCAAAGATCAAATGAAAACAAGTGATAAAATCAAGTAAAATCAATGATAATATCAACTAATCTTCTAATCATTTTAAAAGACAAGATTGCGGCGCGTGCAAACGCTACGGCATCTCTCTCTCCCAACAACACAGTGCTTTCGTCTGTCTTGTCCTGCATGCCGCAATGTGCCGGCACGTCTTCGTCTTGGCTACGTGTTCAAGAACGCAAGTATAGCCGTGAGTTCCTGCTTGATGTCGGAAAAACCGCTCATCTGGAAATAAACAACGAGCTCGAGGAGCAGCTACGTGCCTGCGGCCTGCTCTGGAAGCCAGCACCGAGCCTCCCTTCATCGCGCCCGCAGTGGGAACGCCACAAGCGGCGTGACAGGAAGCAGAAGCGGGGTAAGCGCGGAGGTATCAGAGCTAGGCTAGCAGCTAGCCCACACAAGCCGGCTATTCCATCCATGGTTTTGGCTAACGTGCGCTCCTTGGACAACAAATTGGATTATATACGCCTGCTACGAACGACACAAAAGACTGTGAGAGACTGTTGTGTGTTTGTATTCACGGAAACGTGGCTTAACAACAACGTTCCGGACCATGCTGTTCAGCTCGAGAGGCTAACATGCTACAGAGCGGACCGAACCCTCGAGGGAGGTAAGACACGCGGAGGGGGGCTGTGTGTTTACATCAACAACGCATGGTGTCTGGATGCTGCTGTGGTCTACAAACACTGCTCACCTTTAGTGGAGTTTATGACTATTAAATGCAGACCGTTCTATTTACCGAGGGAATTTACAGCTGTTATGATTGTTGCTGTATATATTCCTCCAAGCTCCAACAGCAAAGTTAGAGGTGAGGCTTTGAATGAACTATATCTGCACATCAGTGAGCAGCAAACAGCCCATCCTGATGCTTTTCTCATCACGGCTGGTGATTTCAACCAAGCAGATTTAAAGAGTGTATTTCCAAAAACATACAGAAACATAAACTTTGCAACAAGAGGAAACAACACACTGGACCAAGTTTACACCACCATGAAAAATGCCTACAGAGCCCTCCCCCTCCCCCACATTGGTGCTTCTGACCATATCTGTGTTATGCTAAAGCCAGCATACAGGCCACTGGTGAAAGTCACAAAACCAGTCCGCAAGCAGATACGAGTGTGGCCAGAGGGGTCTTCAGAGGCACTCCAGGACTGTTTTGACACCACAGATTGGGGTATGTTCAAAGAAGCTGCTACCACAAACAACAACACATGTCTCCAGGAGTACTCAGACACTGTATGTTCATACATCACCAAGTGCATTGATGATGTAACCAACCTCAAAACCATCACTGTTCGGGCTAATCAGAAGCCATGGCTGACAGCTGAGGTTTACAGACTCCTGAAAGCCAGGAATGCTGCCTTCAAAGCGGGAGATCAGGTGGGCCTGAGGGCAGCCAGAAAGAACCTGGCCCGGGGCATCAGAAAGGCCAAGAAGCAGTATTCCAGGAAAATAGCTCACCGTTTCAAGGACAGCAAGGATACACGCAGTCTGTGGCAGGGAATACAGACCATCACAAACTACAAACCATCCCCCCAGACCTGTGACAGCTCAACCTCTACGCTGAATGAACTGAATGAGTTCTTTGCTCGGTTTGAGGCAAGTAACAGCACACCTGCACATAAACTCCCCCCCTCTCCTGATGGCCAGGTGCTGGCGCTGTCCTCAGACAGCGTAAGGCGATCATTCATCAAGATTAACGCCCGGAAGGCCTCTGGTCCTGACAACATACCTGGTCGTGTGCTGAAGGACTGTGCAGGGGAACTCGCAGCGGTCTTCACGGACATCTTTAACATCTCACTGAGCCAGGCCATCGTCCCCACCTGTTTCAAAGCCACCACCATCATCCCTGTCCCAAAGAAGGCAACGCCCGCATGCCTCAATGACTAATGCTCAGTAGCACTCACCCCCATCCTGAGTCTGGGGCTGAACACCTCAATGTGTAACTGGCTGCTAGACTTCCTGACCGGGAGACCACAGACAGTACGGGTCGGGAGTAACACATCTAGCACCATCACATTGAACACAGGGGCCCCACAAGGATGTGTGCTGAGCCCCCTTCTATTCACCCTGCTAACACACGACTGCACACCATCATACAGCTCCAACCACTTCATCAAGTTTGCGGACGACACAACAGTGGTAGGTCTCATCAGCAACAACGATGAGACGGACTACAGGAACGAGGTGAGCCGCCTGGCCTTGTGGTGCGGACACAACAATCTCACTCTCAACGTGGAGAAGACAAAGGAGATTGTTGTGGACTTCAGGAAGAGGGATGCCCAACATGCCCCTCTGACCATCAACAGCACCGCAGTGGAGAGAGTAGACAGCACCAAGTTCCTGGGAGTGCACGTCTCAAAGGACCTGTCCTGGAGCAGGAACACTGCATCACTGGCCAAGAAGGCTCACCAGCGTCTCTACTTTCTCCGCAAGCTGAAAAGGGCTGGAGCTTCAACCCCCATCATGTGCACCTTCTACAGAGGTGCCATAGAAAGTGTCCTGACAAGCTGCATCACTGTGTGGTTTGGTGCATGTACTGCATCCTGCCGCAAGAGCCTCCAGCGCATCGTGAGAGCAGCTGAGAAGATCGTCGGCACCTCCTTCCCCTCACTGCAGGACTTACACAGCAACCGCCTCACTCGGAAAGCCCTCTGCATGGCAGGTGATCCCACACACCCACTACACAGCTGCTTCAGACTGCTGCCATCAGGGAGGAGACTGAGAAGTCTCCAGGCTCGAACCAGCAGACTGAGAGACAGCTCTGTTCATCAGGCAGTCAGGATGCTAAACACTCTGCCTGCTCTGCCTCCCCTCCCATTTGAACTGCCTTAACACAAAAAACTTTCTCACACATTACCACACAACACAAAGATTTTAACACTGGACTCTGTGTCATCAAACGGGTTATTCACTAAACTCTCGGTCATGTGCTCATTCAGTTTGCACTACTTCTCATATTTGCACTAATGTTTGTATTACATCACTGCCTATAGTCATACTACTGTTTACATTCACTGTTTACATACTACTGTTTACATTCACTGTTTACATTTATTAATACTGTTTACATTTATTACTACTGTTTACATTTATTACTACTGTTTACATTTATTACTACTGTTTACATTTACACTACTTTTATATCTACACTACTGCTGATACATATACAGTATTCTCTGACCAGCCTTATTTAAGGATGCCCAATGTGCCTTACTGCATATGCCACTTTTGCCTCTATACCAACATCAACTACTACCTCATACATATACTGTGTACATTAACTCATATGCTGCTTTGCCACTCTTTGCAAATGTCAATGCTAGAACCTTCAGTTTATTTTATAGATATACTTTTTATACTTTTTTATACTACTATGCAAAAACTCAGGACAGTATTACACTTTTATTATTTCATTTTATGCTTATGTTCATTAAATGTTTAGTGTTTTAGTGTTGGTGTAAATTTTCATACTTTTATACTACTATGCAAAAACTCAGGACAGTGTTACACTTTTACTATTTTATGCTTATGTTTATTAAATGTTTCAGTGTTTTAGTGTTTAAATGGTTACTGTTGCACCGAGGGACTGAGAGAAACGCAATTTCAATCCTGTGTATGTCCTGTACATATTGCAGTTCTGACAATAAAGTTGACTTTGACTTTTGAACTAAGATCAAATATAAAATCATGTGGAGGCAGTGGCGGCTCCAGAGATATTTTTCTGCAGGTGCTAAGGGGGGGCTAAGCATTTTACTGAGGATGCTATGAAGGATCATTTGTTCTTTCAGTTCTCAAGGTCAATGTGTGTCATTCACATCACATGTGGTACATAAGGTGGAACGAAACTATGGACAGGGTCCCAGTTACATCCAACAAAAATACAAATTGTAAAGAAAAACAGTAAAAAAGATCTGAGACATGAAATAAGAAATACACTAAACTAAAAATACACTAAGCACTAGTACGAAACAATGCGCCAAACAATAGCAGCACGAACATGAGTCTGTGTGA
This sequence comes from Garcialebias charrua, assembly GCA_038048925.1. Classification (NCBI taxonomy): domain Eukaryota; kingdom Metazoa; phylum Chordata; class Actinopteri; order Cyprinodontiformes; family Rivulidae; genus Garcialebias; species Garcialebias charrua. The sequence continues at coordinate 29,119 of JBBPBX010010918.1, read as the reverse complement.
GCAGATGAGGACGAGTGAACACAGCAACATGAAATAGATCAGCAGCATGAGATCAGCAGCACATAACCAAATGGTATTACAATGATTTGTTTTCACAGTGATAATTCAGACTAGGGGTTCATGAGTCTAACAACCTCGGGGTAGAAGCTTGTAGCCATAACGAAGGGTGAGATGGAGGAAGAAGGATGACACCTTTTCCATCTCAGCCCCACTACATTTGTTTTATTTATTTTTCATTCATTAAAGTTTGGCACCCACTGGTCAGTTTACTGACCAACAACAACTTAATCAATATATTCTACAAAGTACTTCAGTGACTGATTCTGATTAGTAAAGGGTGAATATGTTATTACAGGGAGTTCTATACCAGAACAAATGAATAATCATCCGAATAAAGTTGTCTTTTAAGTTTTATTACAAAAATAATCAAACTAAAAATCAACAACAATAATAAACAAGCAATAATAATAAATCAGTCAAGGCTTAATTCTCTATAAGGCAAAATTAACTCTTTGAGCAGGAATTATCTCAGTTTTATACGCGCATGAATTTAGATGCAGTGAGGCTATTTTAATCGTTTATTTTGGATTTTGGTTAAAAGTATTTATTTAATGTGACCAGATAAGTCATTTATTATCACTGCAAGCCAGGAAATGATTTATCAAGTTGTATTAGCTAAAAATGGCATAACCAGAGGCATCATGTCACCAGTTTCTGCTCCTTACTGGGTCAGTGTTGAGAGCATCACTCATCTTTGTGGGCTTCAGCTGGTGGATCAGATTGTTTTGTTTTGTTTTACTCTATATAATCACTGACTTTTTTATTTATTAGTTGTGTTTTGCGAGGAAAATATCACAACAACCACATGTTAAAGAATATTAACTCAGATGAAAAATAAAATAATCTGATATTTTCTTGGGGGTGCTAAGGGGGTGCTGTGACTTTTCCAGGAGGGGCTATAGCACACCCTAGCTCCCCCCTGGAGCCGCCTCTGTGTGGAGGCAGAATAGGCTTACTTATAAAGAAAGGTCTTTAAGCCTTGTTTAAAGTCAACAGTGACTGTGGAGCTCTCAGGTAGTCAGGGAGGGAGTTCCATAGGCGGGGGGCAGCCACACAGAATGCCCGGTCTCCCATGGTCCTTAATTTGGTTCGTGGAATGTGAAGGAGATTACTGTTCTGTGACCGTAGAGACCAATTCACCCACTTTCATTTTAAGAGTCTTCACATCTAAATGTTTTAAAAGTTTGTCATCTGGTGTTCTCTTCTAATGGGCTGTCCATCTAGACTTTTGATTTTGGACTGTTTTTTATTATTATTTTTTTTACCCCTGGCTATGTCTGAAAGGGGTGGGGGAATCTGTGAACAGGATCTGTGAGCACATGAGGCTTATCTATATGGAGATCAAACTTTTTAACGGGCAAATATTACTTTTTTTCTTTCGGCTGCTCCCTTCTTCAGGGGGTGCCACAGTGAACTAAGTTGCACAAAGACTTGGCAATTGTTTTTACACTGGATGCTCTTCCTGACGTGAGCTGCTATCTAGCACTAATTTGACTAAGGCTGCGCTTTTTTGCGCAAGGGAACTTGGCTTCCAAATCCCCCGGTCCCTTTCAGTGGGCTATATAATGTCGATTCACATGCTAATGACCCTGCTAATGACCCATTAATTCTACACCTACACCCCCCCACCCCCTACCCCTCAGTCCAAAATCCTTGGACCCAGTGCAAGCCTTGTATAACACATAAGCATTTATCGCTGCCAGGTCAAGCATGTTGTAGAACACGGCAATGGGCCGCACCGTATATAAATGTGCAATCTGGTCCATTATACCGGTATGTCAGTTGACCTCAGGTCATGTGACCTGTGTTGGTCCGTCAGTTTACCTCAGGTCATGTGACCTGAGTTGGTCCGTCAGTTGACTTCATGTCGTGTGACCTGTGTTGTTTTGTCAGTTGACCTCAGGTCATGTGACCAGTGTTGGTCCGTCACTTGACCTCAGGTCATGTGACCTGTGTCGGTCCGTCAGTTGACCTCAGGTCATATGACCTATGTCGGTCCATCAGTTGACCTCAGGTCATGTGACCAGTGTTGGTCCGTCACTTGACCTCAGGTCATGTGACCTGTGTCGGTCCGTCAGTTGACCTCAGGTCATGTGACCTATGTCGGTCCATCAGTTGACCTCAGGTCATGTGACCAGTGTCGGTCCGTCAGTTGACTTCATGTCGTGTGACCTGTGTCATTTTGTCAGTTGACCTCAGGTCATGTGACCTGTGTTGGTCCGTCACTTGACTTCAGGTCATGTGACCTGTGTCGGTCCGTCAGTTGACCTCATGTCATGTGACCTGTCTGTCAGTTGACTTAATGTCGTGTGACCTATGTTGGTCTGTCACTTGACCTCAGGTCATGTGACCTGTGTTGGTCCGTTAGTTGACCTCATGTCATGTGACCTGTGTCGGTCCGTCAGTTGACCTTAGGTCATGTGACCTGTGTCGATCCATCAGTTGATCTCAGGTCATGTGACCTGTGTCGGTCCGTCAGTTGACCTCATGTCGTGTGACGAGTGTCGGTCCGTCAGTTGACTTCATGTCATGTGACCTGTGTCATTTTGTCAGTTGACCTCAGGTCATGTGACCAATGTTGGTCCGTCACTTGACTTCAGGTCATGTGACCTGTGTCGGTCCATCAGTTGACCTCATGTCATGTGACCTGTCTGTCAGTTGACTTCATGTCGTGTGACCTGTGTTGGTCCGTCACTTGACCTCAGGTCATGTGACCGGTGTTGGTCCGTTAGTTGACCTCACGACATGTGACCTGTGTTGGTCCGTCAGTTGACCTCATGCCATGTGACCTATGTCGGTACGTCAATTGACCTCATGTTGTGTGACCTATGTCGTTTTGTCAGTTGACCTCAGGTCATGTGATCTGTGTTGGTCTGTCAGTTGACTTCATGTCATGTGACCTGTGTCGGTCCGTCAGTAGACCTCAGGTCATGTGACCTGTGTCGTTGTGTCAGTTGACCTTAGGTCATGTGACCTGTGTTGGTACGTCAGTTGACCTCATGCTGTGTGACCAGTGTCGTTGTGTCAGTTGACCTCAGGTCATGTGACCTGTGTCGGTCTGTCAGTTGACTTCATCTCATGTGACCTGTGTCGTTTTGTCAGTTGACCTCAGGTCATGTGACCTGTGTTGGTCCGTCACTTTACCTCAGGTCATGTGACCTATGTCGGTCCATCAGTTGACCTCATGCCATGTGACCTATGTCGGTACGTCAATTGACATCAAGTTGTGTGACCTGTGTCGTTTTGTCAGTTGACCTCAGGTCATGTGACCTGTGTTGGTCCGTCAGTTGACTTCATGTCATGTGACCTGTGTCGTGTCAGTTGACCTCAGGTCATGTGACCTGTGTTGGTCCATCACATGACCTCAGGTCATGTGACCTGTGTCGGTCCGTCACTTGACTTCAGGTCATGTGACCTGTGTCGGTCCGTCAGTTGACCTCATGTCATGTGACCTGTCTGTCAGTTGACTTCATGTCGTGTGACCTGTGTTGGTCCGTCACTTGACCTCAGGTCATGTGACCTGTGTTGGTCCGTTAGTTGACCTCAGGTCATGTGACCTATGTCGGTCCGTCAGTTGACTTCATGTCATGTGACCTGTGTCGGTCCGTCAGGTGACGGACAACAATAGGTCAAGCATGTTGTAGAACACAGCAATGGGCCACCTGCATGTGTCAGAACGCACCGTATATACATGTGCCAAGGACAAGGAGAGAGACAGTACTTGTAAGCAAAATAATTTATTTGACAGAACATCAGGGTTATAGGATAATCAGCACAGCAGAATAAGACAATTGTATGCATAAACTTGTTCTGGAGCAGACAAAGCTTTCCGTTCAGTGGATGTCCCAAAATGTTCAACTGTGAGATAACTTCAGGGTCTGTTATGTGTGAATTGGTCAGGGCCTCTCTAAGGGGGGAAGTGCAACTTACTTACCTGGTGGAAACATTGGAATGCAGTCTGGTGTGGTGGGGGTGTCTGAGTTGTGAGCACGCATATTTATAACAAAAGGCAGTTAATGGCCTACTAATGGTTGAAGAGAAGGAGGGGGTTTGTCCTCAGGATCTTGAAAATTCAGTCATCCTAGTGCTAGGGCACTCGGGGACACAGATGGTGGGGGTTAAGGGCCTTGCTCAGGGGCCCAGAGTGGGGCAAATGAGTGTGTAGGCAGGTGTGGGTGCTTCACATATCCCACCCACATTTTGATGTTGTCAGTACCAGGAATTGAACCAGGGATCTTCCGATCACAAGCCCACCTTCTCTAACCTCTGCACCACCACGCTCACTCACTTTAATGGGCGAAGATTGTACTGTTTTCATATTAATTAGTATTTTATCAGAAAAAATAAAACCTTCACAAACTTGAAAATAAGCTTGAGTTGGAATAAAATTCAATAGTCAGAGAAGCTAAAAAAATGTCTGGACTTTTGGGAACTGGTATGATGATGCTGGATTTGAAAATATGGGGGTATAGAGTGCGTATCGGGAGCATGAATGGAATGTGTCGTCATTGTATGTCTTTGAATGAGTGAGTGTGAGTATGAGGGTGGGATTGTGTGATTGTGTCTGACTGGGTATTTGTCAGGCTGGAATTTAGACTGCCCCCTCTGCTACAGCTGGGGGGTGCTTGGTGTCACAACC
>JBBPBX010010918.1:0-20970 GCA_038048925.1 Garcialebias charrua | reverse complement strand
CTCCTCAGGGTGTGTTTTCCCATAATCCATCAGCCTTTTCTTGTCCTCATGAAGTTCCTTGAGTGCAACCATCAGACTGCTGCTCTTCATCTCTCCCTTCTCAGACTGTCTCCAGCCCACCAGGGGTCGTCCCAACCCTGCCTAATCAGTAGGATAATAATAATAATAATAATAATAATAATAATAATAATAATAATAATAATAATAATAATAATAATAATAATAATAATAATAATAATAATAATAATACAGGGAGTCCTCGACTTACGAACGAGTTCCGGACCTAAGGACCGTTCGTAACCCGATTTTGACATAAGTCGGAACCCATAGCACATGCGTTCGTAAGTCCGGATTTTCGTTCGTAAGTCGGAAAATGTATGCTAGCGCTGCGTCAAACACCCGTTTTTCAACACAAACGTACATACTGGTTCATAAACACGCACAGAACTTTGTTTACAAACGATTAGCTAACACACTTTCATCTAAACACCTAAAAACACATACCAGTGCTGTATTTACAACTGTACTGTTCGTTAAGTCCATTCGTAAGTCCGAGTTGCCGTAAGTCGAGCACTCCCTGTAATAATAATCATCATCATCATAATCTTACTATTCTATAGGCGATGGACTCGACTGTGGCTGCATGTTTCCTCCTGCCCCAGGCACTCCTCCTCCTCCTCCTGTCAGCCTCCAGGTAACCAACTTTCTTCTGCTCCATTTTTTTCTGTGGCCGAGCATCTCCACTCTCTTCTTAATGAAACAACAACAAACAAACAAACAAAAAGTTTTAGACCTTTGGGTTTGCTCTTTGACAAACTCAAAAATGGTCAAAGTCTAACAAGTGCCAGCTACGATGTAGAAGATACAACCATGACAGTCTTACCAGCAGCATGTGCATCTGACAGCTTCCCTCCTGGATCCATCTCTGGAGGAGAACTGGAGGGCTCTTCTAACTCAGCTGTCTCTGAGGAGATCTTCGAGACTCCTTTCATGTCGTACGACAAATCCAGGCCTTTTCCTATTGAAGCCGAGCCAATCAGACAAACAGTAACTATCCACACCCTTGACATTTTCATTGCTGTGTTTGCTCATGCAGATTATTTCACTTAGAGAAAAATGTCCCAAACTCTTAATCCACAGAGTGCAGATGGTTTTAAACCAAAAGGAGGATTCTTCGCATGGAGTAGCAGATCTAAATTAAAAAAAAGCCTTTGGGATATTGAGCACTGGGAGCAAAAACAGCCCTTTCTCTGTTAGAATGTGTAAAGCAACAACCTCTGCTCAGAGAGAAACATGAAATGATGGAAAGAATAGGAGGACAGGTTGGCCAAATGCACTCCCACGGTGCTAATAAAAGCCTTCGAGCATACGGTGAAATCCGCAGACACACCCCTGCTCCTCCTCGTCTCCTTCATGACCGTCTGCCAGCTGAGAGTGTGGAAAAATACTTGTTTTTTTTTTAAATGACACAATAAAACGATGGGGAACAGATGCTGGTGATCAGTAAGTTTGATACGCCAGTGAAAGATAAATAAAGTTTACAAGGTTGTGATGGAAACATTTTTTTAAATCCTCTCTCACGCCTGTCTTTTGAGTCAACGTGAGATGTGGTGGCCTCATCGTGGAGCTCGTCCAGCTGGTTGACAGGCAGTTCACGCCCTTCTTGTTTGGCCCAGCTCCAGTAGCATGTACATATGAAGACAAACATGACCTGCTGTCTTTACGTTCTGTACATCCATGCTGATCATGAACTGTGGAGCGTGCTCATCCTCACACTCACCCTGCAGCTCCTGGCTGAAAGTGGAGCCAAGATGGGAGTTTCACTGTGAGGTGAAACATGCTGACACCACCTTTTATATATATACTTTATATATAAACTAATACATGGCTAAATGTGTCTAAAAGTGCTTCAAAATGACTTTCTAAGTTTTTTTTTTTAATCCTTTATGGCCATGAGAAGGGCTTTGTTCACCTGTGTGCTGAATGCAGACATGTTCCAAATGGCCCCCTGACAACTTCACAGTAAACACAGAGCCACTCAGGCCCTGACGCACCCCTCCGAGGTAAACAGTGAGGTGATTTATTTCCATCCTGACAGGAACGTGCAGTAATCCACATTAACCTCGGCCTCGAGGAACAATCCTCACACCTGTTATTCATTTCCCATCAGTGCTCGGCGATTATGATGGTGGACGTGATGTGAATTTAAAAACGGGATTTAAATTTTATTTTTCTTGGCCTCTCATTTTGTGTCTCGTGTTTCAGGTCGGGTTCAGTTTTAGCTGTTTCTGTTGGAGAAGTCCTCAACAGAAAACTCTTGATTAATACTTGTTTTCTACTTAAAGTTCATTTTTAAAGAAACTTATAGTCAGATATTTAGTTTATTAATCATCAAGCACATTGAAGGATTCAAAGGGCCTCAGTAAAAATGGTTTTGAGAGACAAAAATATAATTGATTGACAGAAATAGAGTCCCCTAATCCTTTGTTTACTTTGTAAACAAATGACTCATTAAAGCAATTCTGATGTCAAGGCAATAATTATTTTATTTTTGAACAAACTTATATAAACATTTTCAATGTCAAAGGAAGTTATTGTGGCACAAACAAGCTTGCAAAGACTGATTTAGAAAAACAAAGTCACAAGTGTTAAAATGAGGAAAAATGACATATTTTACAAAAAAATATGATTTGTACAAATCACATATTGCATATTTGTTTAATAAATGTTGTAATTTTTAAAACTTGCTCACAAAAATCAAAAACACAAACATATAAATGTCTTTATGGACAACTAGACAAGACTTTGTCACCTTACAGTCTGGTTGCTGACATTAACTAAATAAAAAATAAAGTTGCACAGATACACTGTTCAACTGAGTAACCTTCAATGAGACAACTTACAACTGTAGCCTGAAAATGCACTCCCCTATGACCTCTGACCTTTAGCTTGTCTTCCAGATTCACCCTGTTTTCTTTAAAGTTACCGGTACCTTTGAGTTGAATTATGTCGCATCACCCATTCACTGATGCACTCAGAAATTTCAGAAATTCCCAGAACACTTCTGAGAGCTGAGTTCAAACCAGGTTTCTTTGTGTGACGCTTTTCAGTTGGTTTGTTTTCCCCGTCCAGATGTGTCCGTCTGATGTCCGGCCTGGCTATAGTCCTCTCCTCGTGGTGTGTCCCGGTCTGATCAGCCAGCAAAACCCCTGCTATGAGAAAACTCGAGCCCTGAACGCTGAGCTGTAAGGAGCTGAGACCTGACATGAACACAACTTTAGGTCTTTGATGCAACTTGATAACAAATGACTTGATCTGGTCACATTAAATAACATCTCTCATCCGACGTCCAAAGTAACGATTTATCAAATAGTTAACTTTATCTAAAGTTGTGTGCATATAAAAACCAAAACAAATCCTATTCAAATAATTAATTTAATTGTTGATTAAAGAAAATTAATCCACGACTAATTGTTGTTTAAATTGTTCATTGTTTTTTGCAATTACTTTACTTTTTTGTATTTTTGTAATAAAACTTGGGCCAGATTTGGTCTCATCTGGATGAAAATTCATTTGTTCTGGTGTAGAATTCCCTTTAATGAACAGATTCTACTTCAATGACTGAGTTCTGGTTATTAGAAGATGAAAACATCAAGTTGTTGCTGGTGCTGTAACAAGCTCAAAACAAGTTGGTAAGTGTAGTAGTGTCACACTCCATTCACTACACACACAGCTAATGGTTTATTTGTTGGGTCACAACTCCTGTTTTTATTTAATCAAGTACTTTTTTTTTCCCCAAGCCCAATAAAAATAGTTCACATTAATACATGTTCATTTGGTAAGAAGGTATTCCTGATAGAAATCTACCGGTAGTGACCTCAGTGAGTCTCAGGACAGACGTGTTTTTTTTTTAAGTTTAACTTTCAACTTGATAATGAAAGTTTTTGTATTGATGTTTTACTAATCTCAAATGAGGTAAATTGAAAATGCACACTAAACAAGAGAAAAGGAGAAGCACACTGTAGCCATTGAACCTATAGGTGGTTATGAGAGCTGAAACTATTAAAATGTGTCAATCAAGAAAGGCATTTATAAATAAAAATGCAACCTAGATTTTATAACAAAACTGTGGCTTGTGCATTCCCTGAACAAAGTTTCTCTGCAGGTTTGTTTTGAAACAAACTATAAAAATGTAGTGAACCCAGCCAGTGTCTGGGGTCTTACGTTTTAAGTTTATAATCGTAAAAAAAACTGGGATGACCATTACAGTATTCAATAGTTTTATTAGAACATTTGACAGATTTGATAACTGCAATGTGAAACAACAAGCAACAGTAGTAGCAGCTAATGTTTGTATTCAGCATGTTATGACAGGAGGACTCTGGTTATTTTAAACAGCAGCAAAACTCATATCAGCATGTTTTAAGTTCACTCTGGTGAAAATGGAACACCTCTGTCAAAGCTTCAACATTTAAGGCTGCCACGACAAAGCAATGGATGCAATCTAATACAATGAATGAATAACAGAAACAGATTAAAAAAATTAATGACAAGTGAGAGGAGAGAGGAATTGTTAATCTGAGGAATGATGCATTGAGTGTGAGAAGTTCTGATCTACAGAAAAAAACCTGTTACGGTATTCAAAGGGTTTGTTTAGTGCATCTAGCTGGGCAGGAAGGACTGGGAAATGTGGACCAGAATGTGCGTCGGGCGCTGTGCGTCTCCAACACAGACAGCAATGCAGGGCTGGTGAACTGCAGATTCCAAGCCACAAGATGGCAGCAGAGAGCCTAACAGGTCTGGACACTGGGACCAGTCGATTGTGACGGAAGTGCAAAAATGTAAAAGCAGCGCTTTAGTTTGCGAAGGTCTTACGAACAGCAGTGACAATGTGCTCGGCATCGATGCCGAAGAGGTCCAGGAGCTCCTGGGGCTTCCCGCTGCGGGGAACCCCAGAAACTGCCAGCCGGGTCACGATGATTCCAGGCTCGCCTCCCACCGCAGACAGCACCGCTTCACCAAGACCACCTGGACACAGAACGTGACATACAAATCAAAAAATAATACATCTCATAAACACCCAAGTATTATATTGATTTCAAATCTAAATACCAGTCAGCATCCAAGTTTAAAATAAAAACAATGACTTTATAAGACTAAATTTTCATTGTGATTTAGAAAAATAAAAAGTGTTCAAACAGCTCCAGTGGGTAAAAACATATAAACAAAGGAACACAAGGGAGAAAAACCCCTTACCCTCTTTGTAGTGGTCCTCCACTGTGATGATCTGCCCCCCTGTGGCTCTGGCATGGCTCAAAATGGTGGCGGCATCCAGAGGCTTGATGGTGAACGGATCAATGACACAGATGTTCTTTCCTGTAGGGGGAAAGGGTTTCAGATTCATAGATTAGTCCTTGCCCCCAAATAATGTAATGATCCAGTTATTTGTGACGTAAAACACAGATGCACAATCCAACAAAGTTAAGTTAGGTCCGTTTCCTTTTATTGAAACGTTTCATCTTTCACCCATAAGACTTCATCAGCCCGAGGAGCCACAACAAACTCAGTCTTATAAATAGCACTTTACATAGTGGGTCAACCAGTTTGGTGTATTGCTCAGATGGCTTCTGGAGTCCACTTCTCATCAGTCCACCAGTCGTGGCCAAAGTGGTTCAAAATATCAAGGTTCATGCTCAGTAATCCAGCTGTTTGTTGGAGTTTTTACCTGGATTATTGAACATGAACCTTGCGACAGATGCACAGTACTGCATTTGTCTAGTTTACCTTGGCTTTTGAGAATATCATAGGCCTTCAAGGCTTCATGTAGAGTAACACCAGCTCCAATCACAGTCGCCACATCGCTGTCAGACTCACACACCACCTGGACAGCAACACACACATTCATGAGGTAAAATACAACGGGTTCATTCCAATTTTTACATAAAGAAATAAAAATTTAAAAATACTACATTACCTTAGCAACGCCCAATTCAAACTTCTCGTCAGGAGAGTAGATCACTGCAGTATCTGGTCGACTGGTACGGATGAAACAGATTCCCTGAGAAGAAAACAGTTTGTGATATTTACATGACGCATGAGGATAATCGCTGGAACATCGCGAGAAAAGCTTCGAACCTTCGTGTTGGCAGACAGTTCAACAGCCCTCTCTGTCGACACAGCATCACTAGGATAAAACACTGTACATGTTGGAATGGCTCGGAACATGGCCAAGTCCTCCAGGGCCATCTGGGATGGACCGTCCTCACCTGAAGACAGAAACCGATAAGGTCAGACTGCACCCATCTATAACCACGTAACAAGAGATGTTTCAGCTTCATGGTTACCGATGGAGACGCCACAGTGAGATCCTACGAGGTTGACGTTCGTCTGAGAGATGGCTCCCATACGAATCTGATCATAGGCTCTGGAGAAGAATGCGGCGAATGTGCTGGCAAATGCAACCATGCGGTCACGGGCGGCACAGCCGATGGCCACGCCCACCTGCAATTGTTAACAGTTCCACTGGTTAGTCCAAATTAGAACTAATAAGATTACAGAACCAAACGTCGACGACTCGGGTAAACTGGTCCAAGTAAAGCTGGAATCATCAGGTCTAAGACTGAAGAGCAACATCCGATTTTTTAAATCCACTTTTCCTTTCCAGGTCGTGGGGCAGCTGGTGCCCATCTTCAGAGACACATAAAGACGAACGTGACAGCCGCTCACTCTCATTCCCACTTGGTACAATTTAAGTTACGTTCACAACGAAGGCAAAAGTGATCCAATTCCTTTTGTTAGTTTGTTTGTTTCTTCCCCATATGAGACTCAAACAGATATTTTATGACAGTCTGAACATGACAAATCCGTTTGTTTTTTTCTAATCTGCTCTGGGTCTTTTTCATGTATGGTACTAAATCAGATAAATATTAAATGTTTTTCATAGCAAGCCCAGTCTGGATGGTCTTGTCATATTTCATGTCATTGAGGTAAAGGCATCTGTCTCAATCAATCTAAATATTGATGCCAACGTCTTGTAGTTCAAAGGTTGTAACTCTGCACATCTTCAGCTACAGAACAGAAATCCAGTTGCATTATCTTTTTAACCCCCCCCCCCCCTTGTTCTGAATACCTAAGAATCTAGAGCAACATACTGTATATCAAAGTTGTTGTCAGATTGTATCAACACCAACATGATGCGATGGCTTGATACATTTCAGCATGTGGCTCTCCCATTCCAGATGCAATTCTGCACCAGAGGAGCCGTGAAGAGACCAGAATGTAAAAATTGGGCCAAAAAATCCTGTCAGATAATTTAGTTGGCTCTAAATGCACAACAACTTGAGAACGGTTACACACGTGCTAACGTGTAGCATCTGTATTTACTTCCGTAATAGAGCTGCATGTGACATCATGTCTTCTGCATACACGGGTCTCTTCGGTGCAATTAGTGTTCACTAGAGTTGAAAATGGTTGCATTTAACTTATAATGTAATTTTTTTTTATTAAAGTCAACTTTATTGTCAGAACTGCAATATGTACAGGACATACACACTATTTACTATTTTATGCTTATGTCTATTATTATATGTTTCAGTGTTTCAATATTTAGATGTTTACTGTTGCACCGGGGGACTGAGAGAAACGCAATTTCGGTCCTGTGTATGTCCTGTACAGTACATATTGCAGATCTGACAATAAAGTTGACTTTGACTTTGATTGAAATTGCGTTTCTCTCAGTCCCTCGGTGCAACAGTAAACATTTAAACACTAAAACACTGAAACATTTAATAAACATAAGCATAAAATAGTAAAAGTGTAATACTGTCCTGAGTTTTTGCATAGTAGTATAAAAAGTATAAAAAGTATATCTATAAAATAAACTGAAGGTTCTAGCATTGACATTTGCAAAGAGTGGCAAAGCAGCATATGAGTTAATGTACACAGTATATGTATGAGGTAGTAGTTGATGTTGGTATAGAGGCAAAGTGGCATATGCAGTAAGGCACATTGGGCATCCTTAAATAAGGCTAGTCAGAGAATACTGTATATGTATCAGCAGTAGTGTAGATATAAAAGTAGTGTAAATGTAAACAGTAGTAATAAATGTAAAAGGGGACCAAAGATGCAAAATTCACTTTTTAATGTTTTTTTTTTACTCAACTTTGGGTATGTAATTCTTAAAAAAAACATTCCTAGGACCAAAAAAAATGCACCCAGTGGTATATTTACTCTAAGTATATTTATTTTTCAGGGATATTAAATGTCTAGATTTCAAATCCTGGTGCTTGTGATGTCACAAGCCGTAGGACAACCCACCCCAACCTGAGTCCAGCCCCTCACCTAGCAACCCCTGGTGAGGCTCCACCCACTTCAGTATAAAAGACGTCACGGTTGTTTTTCCTGAGTTCATCTCAGCACAATGGCTCCTAGAGTTCGATGTTTCGTTGTTGTTAAAATGCAGTACCGCTAATAACTAATTATCTATCAGTAAAAACGAAAAAAACTTATTTACGGGCTCTTAAATCAACCGGACGACTGCTCACGGACCATATCCGGTCAGCGCCGGATGTGGTCCGTGAAAAAAAAGCGGTGCTCGCACTAAGCAGTTAGCAGCCAGTGTGTTACTCTGCAGCCTTATTGCTTGTTTTCGAAGAGTCAGACGAAGAGTTTTTAACATGGAGGGTGAACTTATGGATGTTTCTCAGCGGCCTACGCGACGCGTCAGCGCCTCATTTGCCCTGCCCAAAATGGCGGCCGGCCACAGAAGCGAGCCCACACGAAGGACTTTACAAGAAAACACGGTAAAAACAATTATTTCTTTGCTGAGAAAAAATATATTTCTTATGTAATGTAAAATTTTGAATTTATTTTTTTCACAGTACTGCTATTATTTTTTCACGTCTTCTGCCTCTGGGTCTGACTCAGGGTCCCCTTTGGAGGGCGGAGTTAATGTAAACAGATTTTGAAGGGCGTGGCCTTCAGAGCTCATTATCATAAACAGCTCGTTCAGAACGGAAGTCAGAAAAGGCAGAACTAGAAAGGGGAAATTTTATTATCTAAGAATTATTTTGTGTATTAAATTGAATGAACATGGTCTGGATAGACCAGACATACCATAAAAATTTATAGGACCAATATTTGGTCTCTTTTAAACAAAAAGACAAATTTTCAAGCACAAAATTTTAATTGAGCATTAAACCCTGCAGCGTGAATATAGCGTTAAGAGTTACCAGATAACCTAACCTGCATGTTTGTTCTGTGGGAGGAATTCAGATTACGTGGATAAATCCACACATGTATGGAAAGAACATGCAATGGAAAGAACATGCAAAGTCCACGCAAAAAGGCCAGGAGATGAACCTGTGACCTTTTTGTCGTGAAGCAACACTCCGTATCGCTCTGAAGTGCAAATTAGAAATATTCCAACAGCTTATAGTTATGATCTATCCATCCATCCATCTATCCATCTATCTGTGTGTATTGGGGGAACAAACAGACATCAAGAGTCTACAACAATATTTACCATATTCTGCTCAGCGATGAAACATTCAATGTAGCGTTCAGGGTAGGCCTTCTTGAAGAGTTCAGAGAAAGTAGAGTTTTTCGTGTCTCCATCAAGAGCGACTACTCTCTTGCTCGCCTGGCCCAGCTTGGCCAGTGCTATCCCATATGCTCGCCTTGTTGCCATCTAAAGTAAAGAAAAGGTTGAGGTAAAAACGATCAACGGTCAATAATTTACCAATGAATAAACCTTCAACGCGAGTTGAAAATAATCAGTGACCTTAAAAAATATGAAGACAAGACTTGAACTGTTAACTTTTAGGAACTTTTAGGACGTTTTCACGGAGTGTGTCAGTGAGTCTGAACTTATTAAAGAACAGTCACCATTGCCTTTTAAAGCCCTTTGCTGCTTCAGTAATAGCAACGTAAAAGTACCTTATCTCCTTTCTTGTAAGCTGGCGGAGAGGGCAGGGAGATGAGGCTCAGATCAGCTGGTGCCGTGTCATCACTGGGCAGCTTAGGGCACAGGGTCTTATTGGGGACTTGAATCTGTGACTGCAAGTCCTTCAGGATATCATCCAACTTGTCCTTAGGAATGGGCTTTCCATGCCAGTTATCATGATCTTCAATGTCTAGAATTTACAAAAATAAACAAGCCCTGTGTAAATTAAAATTTTAAAATGTATAATGTATACATGACACATGTCAAAAATTATATAGCATCATAAATATATATTAGAAAAACGTGCTTCTACACACATACTTTTGAGCCCTCTTCCCTTAAATGTTTTGGCAACGATACAGGTGGGTTTATCCTTGACCTGCTGAGCCTGCCAGAAAGCTTTGCACAGCTCCTCCACGTCATGTCCGTCCACAACATACGTGTTCCACCTGCACAGATTTTACAGAGAATACCACTCATTACTATAAATATGACCCACAAAAGCAAAAATGTTAACAGTCCTGTTAACCAACTCAGAGAGACAAATGACAAAAATGGGAATTCATGCATGCAGAGTGGAAGCTGCTCACAACAAATTTCACAACCTTTACAAACAGATTTTGAAATTTGACTGCAGTACATTCCCATATAATAAAATATTTTAAAGAAGTTTCCATTTGTTACTGACCCAAAGGCTTCACAGCGCTTGCGGTAGGTCTCCATGTCATGCTGCAGGGGCGCCGCCTCACTCTGACCCAGTCGGTTGATATCCAGGATTGCCACCAGGTTGTCCAGCTTGTAGTAGGAGCCAAAAGCCATGGCCTCCCAGACGGACCCCTCTGAACACTCTCCATCACCCATCATGCAGTATACACGGTAACTGCAGTGTCAAAAAATAATAATAAGAAGAATTTTTTTAACACTGACTGACTGAGGTATCAATATACAAAAATAATACAATAGGGAATTAGACCTAATGCTCTTAAAAACACATACAGGGAGTCCTCGACTTACGATGCCCTCGACTTATGGCAATCCGGACTTACGAACGCGCTCCGAACAGTACTGTTGTACAGTAAATACTGTACAGGTATCTGTTTATAGATGAATGTGTGGTGTAATGCGTTAGCTAACTGTTTGTAAATAAAGTTCTGTGCATGTTTATGGACCAGTATGTACACTTGTCTCATGTCAATAAACGGGTGTGCGGCGCAGCGTTAGCATGCAGTTTCCGTCTTACGGCAAAAATCCGGACTTACGAACGCCACGTGTAATGAGTTCCGACTTATGTCAAATTTGGGTTACGAACGGTGCGTAGGAACGGAACTCGTCCGTAAGTCGAGGACTACCTGTATTTTGTAATAAACATTCATAGGAGTAAATGTACTTGTTGGAATGAGTTTAATGGGGCGGCCGTGGCGTAGTGGTAATGGCAGTCGTCCCCCGATCGGAAGGTTGGTGGTTCGAATCCCGGTTCCCCACACCATGTGTCGTTGTGTCCTTGGGCAAGACACTTAACCCCGAGTTGCTCCCGGTAGGACTGGAAAGCACCTTGCATGGTAGTCTGCCGCTACCGGTGTATGAATGTGTGTAGCATTCAATGTGTGTAGCGCTTTGAGATTTTCACTAATGAAAAGCGCGTTATAAATTGAATTCATTATTATTATTATTAATGTAAACTCCTAAATTGTGGACCAACTTAATACTACTTAAAAAAGTAGGACAAAGTTTACGCTACACATGGGACAAAAAAATGGAAAAACTTAAATAACATTTGATTGGCCATGAAATAAAAAAAAAATAAACAAGCCACAGAAAGAGCCAAAGTCTGTTAGACATTTGCATCACTTTAGCAGAACTGCTGACACATCCTGGGCTTTAAAAGATTAGAACAGACTCAATACACATGAGGACAATTCTTTCATAAGCAATGCTGTTGTGAAACAAAAAGATAAACATTGTATCGGCAGTAATGATTTACGGTAACTAATAAGACTTGTCAAGCCCCTTTACAATTATGTAACTTAAATTCAATCTATTCAAATATTTTAGACTAATGCTGACTAATGTTTAAGATCACAGCACATACCAACTTTTAATTTTAATTTCTTTGTGAACTTACATCATTTTGGACATTCACTGACCTGGATTTGTCAAAGTATTTGCCAGTATAGGCCATCCCACAGGCAGCTCCAAGACCCTGTCCAAGAGATCCTGTAGCCACGTCAACAAACTCCAATTTCTGTGTTGAATTAGAAAAGGTAAAAATAGATAAAGCACAATTTAATAATATAATAATACATCATAAACGTGAAAAAAAAACAGAAGACCAAAGTCGGGATTTCAGACTCACTGGTGTGGGATGCCCCTCCAGGTCACAGTCAATCTTGCGCAAGTTCAGAAGATCAGATTCTTTCACAAAACCTGCCTCTGCCCAGGCAGCATACAGGATTGGTGCTGCGTGACCCTGATAAGAAGAAACGGTGGTAACAGTGTCTTTTAACAGGCTTAAATCAAATAGAAATTAGCTTTCAAATAAACAAAGCACTAACCTTTGAGAGGACAAAGCGGTCATTACACTGATTACGAGGATCATCTGCCTTATAGCGCATGGTGTGGAAGAAGAGCACAGACATGAGCTCAGACGCACTGCAGCATGATGTGGGATGGCTGAAGAGCGAGAATCAAAGAGCCCATTGATAAAAGGTGACAGTACAACTACAGTTGCATTAGTAATAGGAAATAAAACATGCACATGTTTATGTGTTGTTAAACTCAAAACTTATGTTGGGATTTTTTTTAAAGGGGACCACATGTAAGTATTTAAAAATTTTATGTTATGTCTGTGTGCTATCTTGACAATATTAATTCATCATATTAAATCACACTTTTTACTTTTTGAGTATGTGACTACTTGAAACAACCTTGCAAAAAAAAAAAAAAAACACTACTTTTGACAGATAAGGATGCTTTTGAAGATAACTAGGTTTTGGGATTAGAAACTTCACCTACAGCCAATAGTTTGTAAATGTTTAACCAAACCACCCTGGGTTACCACACTTGAGCTCTAAGGACTAAAAAAAGTAAGCAAGCTTGTGAAACGTTAGTTGCTGCAAATGGTTGGGAGTATTGTAATCAGTACTTGTAGAAATCCAAATTTACTCAACAGATCTAAGCTTCCCTTTGTGGTTAAGTTACCATGCTGCAAACAGTTACTAGAACAGTTTTTTTTTTTTGTGTTAAGTTTTATACAACAAAAGACCCATTTTCTGGTTTACCACTTGTCCTCATGTTGAGAGATAACCTGCCGAAAAATAAAGCAAGGTAAAAATCAGAAAACTGGGAAATCAGATTTTCAGATGGGCAGGTGATGTTCCGCATTCGTCAAAGAATGAGGATCTGTGTAAAGTGTTGGGCATAAACAGTAAAAAAAAAAAAGAAAAAAAAAAAAAAGGATTAACCAATTGTGAGAGCAATCCACCATCATTTCCTTGTTGAAAACAAAAAGTGCAAAACTGGTTCATCGACTTCCTTTTGTTTAAGACTGGACAAACTGCACAAAACCACAGTGCAGAGTTCATGAGGCTGCACTGCAAATATAATCAATCAGTAAGTCATTTATGTAGAATCATCTTGGCAAAGTGACTTAAATGTTGTTTTGACCTAACAAACTGGTTCAAAACCAACAACCGGACTTGTCAAAGAAAGACATGATGGTACATGTGATACCCTCCCTTATGACTAGCTGAGAAGCAGCCACAGGGGACATTTTGTCATTCATTGTGGGATCTTGATTTTAACTATCCATGTGCTGAATGATAAGACGATTAAATGCGATTACAATCCTCAAATCACTAGGAGCAGAAATGTGACTGATAAAGCTGCATCCTGATCATGCTTTTTGTTCCTGTTAAAATTAACACAGGTTTTTTTTCTTCTGAATGAAGACCAACACAAGCCAAAAGAAAAGAAATTGTGAATATTTGGTGTCAAAATAAGATTATAATAAAATTGAACATAATTTGTCCCATCAGGGGTTATAGCATTATTATTAGGGGTGCGAATCTCTGTCTGGAGAATCGATTCAATTCTGATTTTTGGTGTCACGATTCGATTCAAAAATCGATTTTTTTCGATTCAGAAACGATTTTTGATTCAGAAACTATTTTCCTATTAAAATGGTCATGAATTTAGTTTCAGTTTTGTAACTGACAAGCTGAAAAGAACAAACAACAATGTAAACAAATGGAACATTTATTTAAAACAATAATTTTAAACTGAAAACATTAAACAACAATGTAAACAAATAGAACATTTATTTAAAACAATAATTTTAGGTTCCTTATTGTATCAATTTTTTTTGCATCATATTTATACTAAAAATGGCAACAAATAATACAGGAATGCATTAAATTCTGTAACTTAAATAACCATTAGGTTAGCTTTTTGCTCTGTTACTTATAGATTATTGTTTGAACTAGTTTTGTTTTTGGAAAAAGGGGCAGACTTTTTCTTTCTGCCACCTTTCATTTTATATTCTTTCATATACAATGAGATATAGTTTTATTTTCTTTATCTTTTGGGTTTTAATGTTTGTTTGTTTATTATCGATTTGGGGGCTTTTAGAATCGATTCTGAATCGCTAGGACTAAGAATCTAGATTCTTTAAAAAAATCGATTTTATTTTTCCTGCACCCCTAATAATTATTATTAAACTAACCACAAAACTTTACGACCATCACTAACATACTAATTTATTTAGCAAGTAAAAGTAGATGACTGTGTTTAACTACAAACTACTTAGAGATATAACTGTGTATTTGTACTTATAAAATGGTCATTACACATGTGTGTACATTAAACACCTAAAATCCGCACATATCCGTGATTGCTAAAATGCTAACTGTAAACTTGCTGCTCGCGCTACAGGCAAAGTCAATATGCAGCACGTGCAACCAGGCCCTGTGTGTAGCGCGAGCGTCTGCTGCAAGCTACAACTAAATGCTAATTATTTTAAGTAGGACTTTGAACACTTCCCATTTATTCTGAGTGACTTACCCGGAGTTAGAGGCGCATGTTGCCTTGATGGAGTTGATCCTTAGCTTGTTAGCGATGTCTTTCAGACCCTGCAGAGTCTTCTCGTCGGGTTTGTGGTAGCTAGTCATGGTTTCTAATGGGTGTCAAGTCGGGTTGGCTTGGAGAGTTTAATGGAGGTTGCTGCTTGAACCGAACGGCTGCTAACCGGAGTCCTGGGCCTAGCTAGCTGAGCTGACCATTTAAATAGGCGGGAGTTAAGTAAGTAAGAGGATGGGGTGACGTCACGGGAGGCGGGGCGGCACTCCTACCCAATCAAAGCATTGGGAGAAGTGGCGCATGCGCATCGGTCGCTCCACACACATTCTTTTCGGTTAGATATCATTCATTCATTCATTCATTCAACCTTTATTTATACAGGCTAGCCTCGTTGAGCCATGGGGACTCATTTACAAGAGGGACCTGTCTCACTCACACCCAGGGTCAATTTAGAGTTACCAATCAGCCTAACATGCATGTTTTTGAGTTTATCTCATCTTCCTTTTAAAGTTCACAACCTGACCCAAATTCATAAACACTATGGTATGTGTGGGCATAAAACCAGATATTATCAATGGTGAAATCGGGAGATGTGTTTTTATAAGATAAATTTCACTTTTGCTTTAAATAACCAACAAGGTTCATCCAAGGTTCATTCATTCATTCAACCTTTATTTAGTCAGGTAAATCGTATTGGAAATTGTAAATTTTATCTTAATCTTAATCTAATCTAAGGTCTCTCTTGTAAATGAGTCCCCGAGGCTCAATGGGATTAACCTGTCTAAATAAAGGTTGAACGTGAACCCCAGATACAACTTTTTCCACTGTCGACTGTCCATATACTGTACAGAATAATGCAGCTGTACCTTTAAAGGCTGCAGTTGGGTGGCTGCCAACAAGGAAGTGTTGGCCCATTTTGCTTTCTCATCCTAACACAGGCAAAAAAAAGGTGCAACAATACAAGGTTCAAGTTTTTGTCCCACATGCCCATGTCCATGCATATCCTCCTATACCAGAAACAATACATTTGTTACATGTGGGTGTGAGAATAAAAATATTTGAAAGATGAATAATTAAACAAGTTGGTCTTTGTTTTATATTGTTGTATTTTTCCAGACAGAGGCATAATCACAGTTCCTTCATAGTTTCTCATGTAAACACAAAAAGTCTGCCTCTTACGAAAGTCAGCTCAGTCCAACACTTCCCTTTTCAGCCCATATTTTGAAAACTTATGGCTCAAGCATTTCCTCTTCGTTAAGTTCCTGAAATGAGATGCATGAAATATATATACTGTAATTCTTTTTTGCCATTTCACAATAAAATATATTCAAATGATTTATTATATTTTAAAACAAACGTGTGTGTGTGTGTGTGTGTATATATAAATATATATATATATATATATATATATATATATATATATATATAATATGCATTAATATGTTATAAATGTATTTTTTACTCTGAGCATTCTCTGAGCTTCACTCCTCTCTTCAGAGGAGACAGGATCTTTGTCAAGTCGCTCCAGCTGTGGCAATATTATTAGCACACTCAGGCGGTAGTCTGATATTTCAACCAGCAAATTCTCAGAAAGGACCAAAGCTCGCAGGGTTTGTGACACATGGCCAACACTTTGTATGGCCTTTTCATCTGAGATTAAATTGCCTCTAAAGAAGGGAGATAGACAAAAATACTCATTTTATTTGGTGTTTTATAATACAGACTTTCCACATATTTCCTATTTTTAGAATCCAGACTTCACCATAGGAACACCACAATGTCTACATGTTTTTTATGCCACAATGTGCGAGTGTACCTGACATTGAGGTAGTGAAGACACTTCATACTGGGGCTGAGACCATCCAGAGATTCAAGCTGGTTGTTTCGAAGATGAAGAACGGTGAGGCGCTCCAACTTCTCCAGACCCTCAAGACGTTTGATAACATTTTTGGCCTTTGAAAAAAAGCAAAGATGATCATAAACAGGCTGTATTTTCAACCACTAGTATAAAGTCTGATGGAATTGGATACATCTTGCTCTTATGTTACCAGATATAGTTTTCGCAAATTTGGAAGGTTAATGCCATCGGTGGTATCCAAGTGGTTTCCCCTCAACTCCAGTGTCACCAGGTTTGCAAAACGGCTACTCTGAAAACCGTTCAGTTGCTGAATACGGTTTCCTGAGAGAAAGGTTTGAAAATGTCATCTGGAATTCTTGATTCTTGACATTTGAGTAAAAACTGATAAGAATTACAACAAATGAAAATGCTAACTTATATCAAACAAAAATAACTGTTTGTGTGGACTTGTCTTCAAATCAAAAACCTGTCAGATCAAGGCTCTCCAATGCGGGCCCGGCTAGACCATCGATGTCTGTTAGCCTGTTAGCTGCCATACTCAGCCACTGCAGGAAGGACAGCTCAGGAAAGGGTTGTCCCTTAAAGGAGGCCACAGCATTATTGTCAACCTGCAAAGGAGATGCAAGTCAGAATTTACAACCAATTAAGCCAGTTAATACCGACGTACATGGGGAAGTCTCTTTCTTGCCTTTAGCCAAAGTAAATCTTTCAAAGTTGCCAGAGGAGACAAATCAGTGATGTAGTTGTTGGATAAGTCCAGAAAGCGTATGTGAATATAACTGCTGATTGCAGCTATGCTATCCAGTCCTCTAGTACAGGGTTAGGACAAACAAGAGAGAGAAAACAAACTAAATTCCATAAACTGTAATCTGGAGGCAAATATCAAATTCACGTGCTCTGCCTGCATCTCACTTGTTATTGAGGTGCAGTTTGATAAATGCGTGCCCTAATCTGTTTCCTGTCCGGCACAGCAGCGACAGCCCCTCGCAGATAGTTTCTTTGGTCAGCTGGACAGCTTGTATCTGTGGAATACACAGAGGGGGATTTTAATGAGGTGGTATATTGTTTTTTTTTTTGTATGATTATAGAATTAAACTAATTTAAAAACTTGGGGGTGGGGTTGTTCTGTAAGGCACATGTAAAACTGCATGTTATGATCTAAAGAGCTTTTGAAGACTAATGTATACCTTATCTGCAACCTGAGAGACAGAGACATACTATAGATAGAGTAGATAGATAAGATAGATAGATAGATAGATAGATAGATAGATAGATAGATAGATAGATAGATAGATAGATAGATAGATAGATAGATAGATAGATAGATAGATAGATAGATAGATAGATAGATAGATAGATAGATAGATAGATAGATAGATAGATAGATAGATAGATAGATAGATAGATAGATAGATAGATAGATAGATAGATAGATAGATAGATAGATAGATAGATAGATAGATAGATAGATAGATAGATAGATAGATAGATAGATAGATAGATAGATAGATAGATAGATAGATAGATAGATAGATAGATAGATAGATAGATAGATAGATAGATAGATAGATAGATAGATACTGGCCTACTACTGGAAGTCATTTAATATAAATTTCAGTGACCTGGATCTGATGATGATTGTTGTGTTTCCACTGTGACTAATTTTAGCAAAGTTTTAATTGGCTTTAAAGTCAATTTAGTCAATATAACAATAAAAAATGTAAATGTATATATATAGCCATTATAATATTCGTCAGTTTTTAATCAATACTTGGCTTTAGCTGCAAACTTAGAACATCTTCCTCTTTTTAGAAAACGACTACTGTACTGGGATAGTCAACAAACCAATCACACCCAAACACAACTGCCCCCCCCCCCCACACACACACACACACACACACACACACACATACATACATAGTCATTGGTAAATTATGTGCCACACAATTCATGGGCATGGCAGCTAATTTATTTTATTTATTGAAATGTATTAATTTCATTAAAATAAAGTCAACTCAAAAAATAAAGACATTCAAAATGAAAGGCAGCAGATGAAGAATAATTTTATATCTGCCCCTTTTTACCCAAATATACTCACAATAATTTATCAAAGAACAGCTACATCACCAAATTAATTTCGTGCTAGAAACGAATTTTGCTCGGGGGAGGGGTCACTTACGCCAACATTTAGTCGCCATTTTTAAGTCATATCATCAGTACGTTTTACCTTCTCGCTGTCTTCGACTTCCTTTGAACTAGCTGCTCCTTCTTCCACATCCGACAGGTCTCCATCCTCATCAAACATCCTGGTCACCAACTAGCCTTCGAGCTAAAGTGGCTAGCTGTGTACATAACCAAAGTAGACGATCGTTCCAACTAGTACATCTCAATAACTCCAAACTTACCAAAATCCAAACGACTAAGTCTTGAATAAGCTTAAATAAATCAAGTGTGTATAGTTTTTTCAATTTAAACTTTTGTTTCACGGTGTCCAGGAACAAACCCAAGTGTTTACTGTAGTTACCATGGAAACCACGGCCAGCAACAAAGGATGCCAAGAAGAAACTAATCTACTTTTCTACATCACTTCTTGGATGAGAAGTTGTATTTGAAACCTAATGCCAGTAATATAACATTAATAAAGTTTTTCATGTAAAAAATAATACAGGCTGAAAAAATTGCCGTTAAAGCTACGCTATGTAACTTTGTAATGCAGTCTAACTTCTAACAATATATTTTTAACACATTTCTTCACTCGTCACTATCTACTGACAGACTGATGTTAGACAAAGTAATCTCTGAAAAAAACTATAGTCCCCTTGCTTCTTGATCTCTGTCCACGAAGACTGCCAGACACAAAAACAGTTTCTTCCCCCAGGCCATCACCATCATCAACAGCTGATCATCAGACATCCATCAGCGTGACCCCCAACCCATTCACAACCCCCATGTGATGTGAATCCTTCTGTATTTTGTGTATTATTTGTACGTTTTTTTTTTATGTAATGTAAAGTATCTGTATAGTTTTTAGCATTTTTAGAGACACTTTCTAGAGAGACACGAACAGCCGGAAACAAATTCCTTGTGTGTGTCAACATGCTTGGCCAATAAACCTGATTCTGATTCTTCTCCATCAGCATTTACAAAAACACAGAGTGACCCGTCCTTAACCAGCCAATAAAAACAGAGTTTGTAACCAGCCAATAAAAACAGAGCTTGAATTTGAATCAGCCAATAAAAACAGAGCTTGAATTTGAATTTCAGCAGAGCCTCCCCCTCAGAGCCATATGCACCACCTGGTAGTGGTTGGGTTACTGTAAATGCAGAAGACCAATTTCGTCTGTCAAGTATGGGAACATACACAGATGACAAATGTGACAAATTATTATTATTATCAGAATGCTTTGCCTGTTGAAAAATTTTCAAAGTTCTGCACTCTACAGAAAGTTACACATAATGCATTTTCATTCAAGACATCAAAGTAGATGAAAGTGTTTAATTCACTTACATTAGCTTGATGAAACAGTCACATTATTATACACAAATGCATAAATGAAAAATAATATCCAAACATGGGTATCTATTACAATGTTAATTCCAGTCTGTTGTTTGATAATGAAACACTTCTCATCTCACAATGGTAGTGAATGTGACCAAAGGTTACCATTGCTGTAGAAAAGTGCTCATTCTAAAATATACACAGTTTATGCCCAGAACAACCATTCACTGAATGGCAAGGAATACGGCTTGAACTTAAAACGATATGGTGCATAGACAGTAATATTAGAAATTCTCATTTGCTGCCATTATCAATCTTTTATTTTAAAAAAAAAGTGTTTTTCCAAACCACATAAAATCTGAATAATACACAAGAGCTTGTTCGATGAAAACCGCATCAACCAGAAAGCAAGCAAAATTGTGCAATTTGTGCAATCTTCCAATATCTACTGCTACAGGAGGATACGTCCATGGGATTACCACCACCGAGCGTTGTCACTGTTGAGGTAATTATAATGTCTACCCAAAATGAGGTTTTATTAAAAATGTCAACAGTAAAGAATTGTATGTGGGTTAGGGTGTTTTCTGAGTCAGGAAG
>JBBPBX010010917.1:0-56971 GCA_038048925.1 Garcialebias charrua | reverse complement strand
AAGTTGAGATAGACATCCATACATATAGAAGAGTCCTTGAATTTATAATTTATCTGATGGATAATAGATGGATGGAAGATGCAGGCTACTTTCTGCTTCTACCTGTAGTTGTAAAAATTTGTCAACATCATCAAAAATGTTTTAAAAGTTAACTAAATTACTGTTTTGAAGGAAAATTCATATAGCAAGGAAATGATAAAAAATAATCACTGTAATACCACTCGATGTTGATATGTGCTGCTGACTATCCATGCTGCTGATTTATTTCATGCTGCTGTATTCACTCAATATACAATACTCATCTGCTCACACAGACACATGTTCGTGCTCTGTTGTTCGGCGCATTATTGTTTTTGCACTATTAAGTGCTTAGCGTGTTCTTCTTAGTTCAGCGTATTTCTTAGTTCATATCTTAGATCTTATTACATGTACCACATGCGATGCGAATGACAATACAGAACCTTGACCTTGATTGCATTTTACGTTTTAAAGGAGTGGTGGCGCAGAGGTTAGAGACTGTGATCGGAAGATCGCCGGTTCAAGCCACGGTGAAACTCCCACACCTGCCTCCACCCTCATTCACCCCACTTGGGCCCCTGAGCAAGGCTCTTAACTCCACCATCTGCTCCCTAACAGGTCTCTTGAAAATGAGTTATCATGGCTCAATGAGACTACCTGGATAAATAAAGGGTAAATGAAAAAAAAAATTGTATCCTCTGCCTACATGAATGTTCAGTCGACTGCTCAGATAGGATCGTGTGACTGGTTTATTTAAAAGATTTGTTTTAGTTGGAAAATAATGTTGCTCATCTTCTCCTGTTCTGCAGTTGGAAAGAATAGTTTGTGTGTGTATTCTTGTCTGAGTTAGTTGTAGCATAGTTAATAAATAAAAATTGTAAAATGGGTGTTGAGCTTGTTTGTATCAAATTAAACTCCTGTTTCATGGACTTAAAAGTAAAAGTTGTGTTCTTCAGCGAAGGACAATCAAGGTCACAAGTTGTTTTGTTGGTCAGAAGCCGAAAAGTTTGAAAAATCATCACATTTAGAGAGTAAACTTTTACGACTGTTGGTTGAATAAACAACATTATTGCAGAAAATCGTGAACAAAAAGCAGTGAAGCTTAACTTTATTTATTGATCAAAGCAATTTGAAGTAGAGAAGCCCAACTTAAACAAAATGATTTAACTTGAAAATCTATTAACGGCAAATACTGTAGTATCATAACAGAACATAAATCACAGAGTTAAACATAAGAGCACATGTTTTTTTTTTCCTTGTACAAACTGAAAGGGTGTCAGCCTTTACAGATGGGAAACTTCCAGTTTCTACAAAACAAGTAAAGCTCTGACTAGAGATTATTGCCTATAAAGTTACCATGCATGCTCATAGGAATTCTTGTGTTTTTGAGATAGCATCAGAAAATAAAGAGGATACGTAAAGGAAGTAACAGAAAACAGCATGTTTGAAAGTAAAAGGCTACACAGCTTATTCAAACAGCTCCAGGTCGTTTCGGGACAGATTGATCCCTTGGGAAGATTTAAAAAAAGATCACATGACCTCTGCATTAAGTTCAGACTTGACTTCCTAAAGATCAGAAATTTCTTCGTAACTGTCCTGATGCATGCTCAATAATCCAGGTAGAAAAATGTAGCAAGGTTTTTTAGTCAGGTCCTTTGGACGGATTCTTATTTGTTGAAACGTTTAATATTTTATCCAAATGATTTCTTCAGTTTGAAGCCTTGATTTCAAGCATCACTCAACCCTCGTTGAAGTGGCCATCAGGACACTAAGGACCAGTTGTTCGTTAATGATCCATTGTTAGGCTGATGGTCCTTCTTTTGCATGTGAATAGCTGGTTTTGACTGTCTGCAGCGAACTGGTTGTTACTATAGAAGGTGCTTGTTACAAGATCTCAGACTGAAGAACTCTTTGGTATAAAAGATGAAACGTCTTTTAAAACAAGAATCCATCCAGAGGGCCTGAAGACATCACTTTTTTTGGCATGACACCTGTGTATAAGCGTCTGTGCGCGTGCCTAACCGACGCTTGCAGCAGCGGGATAATTCTTTATGTGGTAGGTTTTAAACAATAATGTGAATTTATTTTTTGTGTCATCTCTTTGCTGTGACATATTTGTTTTCACCTGGTACCATGTTAGTCGAGGCTTCGGTTTACAGTTTATTTTAAAGTTTTTAAGGCGTTCACAAAGTTTGTTTATGTCGATCGAATCCCCGCCAAGACACAGATGGAGTTTATTTATGAATGTAGGGTTAAATGATTTCTTATTGTCACTGTTATCCATACAATATTTTTTTGTTTTACAGCTGTGCTGAGTAAAATAAAGTTTACATTTATTTGTTAGCGAATGTGCTAATGTTTGAAATGTTAGCTAAACTTTTAGCGTTGTGAAGGGAGCTATCTCATGCACTTCATTTTATGTTATATTGATGTAAACCTAAATAAATAATGTATGTATACTCGCATTCAATTATTTTATAAACTTACTTCTAATTGAAATAATAGAAATATAAGTGCTTTTTGTGTTTTTGTTTCAAATTCTTAAAACTTTTATCTGATTCACTAGAAAACAATGTGTACGGTAGTTGTGTTTACTTTCAAGATTTTTGACTCTTGACCGAATCTAATACGTCTCTAATTTTATTATTTTTACAGCTATTTCACAACCAAATAATCTCCTCTTAGCACACAAACTTGTTTCTATTTAAATCCAGTAAAAAAAAAAACTAGTAACATTTAAATGTAAATACAGTTTCATGTTTACTTTTGAGACTGAGCTTCCTCCCCAGAGTTTTATTCAAAAATGATTTTTGGAGCTGCAGAAAACATGATATTAGTATGACATTGGATCAGCTTCAGCTTTTTTAATTAATGCTTTGTTTTTAGTTTCCAGATATTTGACTGCATTAAGTGCTGGAGAGAAAGAGAGGAACATAGCTCACGCAGTTAAAAGTACGGTAAGTAAAAAAAAAACATATGAGATCTTGTTTTGTTGGCTTTAATTATTATTACATGTCCTTTTTTTAAGAACCAAATATTAACACTCCTGTAAAATGCTTTATGCCTAAGCACATAATTACCAAAAACTTAACCTCTTTGCTAAATAAAAAATAAATAGCTTGCTATAAAGCATAGTACCATAAATCTGTTGTGGTTAGTTCAAGTTCAGTTAAATCGGTACTTAGATCTGTGCACATGTTTTTTTTGTTTCAAAAATATTGTCCCAATCAAGGTCACTGAATTGAATCACAATATGTAAGTCTTAAATTTATTATTTATTAAATTCTGCATTATGACTGACATGCTGCAGTTTCGTAAGAGCATTTGTGTCTTCTGTTCTTTTAAATAAATGTAAAAAAAAAAAAGCATTTTTCTATCAATGTTGAGGGCACATAGACATCCAAACATATAGAAGAGTCCTTGAATTTATAATTTATCTGATGGATAATAGATGGATGGAAGATGCAGGCTACTTTCTGCTTCTACCTGTAGTTATAAAAATTTGTCAACATCATCAAAAATGTTTTAAAAGTTAACTAAATTACTGTTTTGAAGGAAAATTCATATAGTAAGGAAATGATAAAAAGTAATCACTGTAAAACCACTTGATGTTGATATGTGCTGCTGCTGACTATCTCACGCTGCTGATTTATTTCATGCTGCTGTGTTCATTTGTACTCAATACTCATCTGCTCACACGGACACATGCTCGTGCTCTGTTGTTCGGCGCATTATTGTTTTTGCACTATTAAGTGTTTAGCGTGTTCTTAGTTCAGCGTATTTCTTAGTTCATATCTTTGATCTTATTACATGCACTACATGCGATGCGAATGACAATACAGAACCTTGACCTTGATAGCATTTTACGTTTTAGGGGAGTGGTGGCGCAGAGGTTAGAGACTGTGGGCCTGTGATGGGAAGATTGACGGTTCAAGCCACGGTGAAACTCCCACACCTGCCTCCACCCTCATTCACCCCACTTGGGCCCCTGAGCAAGGCTCTTATCCCCCACCATCTGCTCCCTAAACAGGTCTCTTGAAAATGAGTTATCATGGCTCAATGAGACTACCTGGATAAATAAAGGGTAAATAAAAAAAAATTGTGTATCCTCTGCCTACATGACTGTTCAGTCGACTGCTCAGATAGGATCGTGTGACTGGTTTATTTAAATAACAAGTAGGTCAGTGCTTTTATTCAGGCAAGAAGCAAATTGATGTATCCAGTAATTATTATAAAACTATGCTGGTGAAGATTCTCAGTCGTCCAGGACATGATGAAATCAAAAAAGGCGTTCAATACAGGATCAACTGGACTTTATTTGTTGCAGAAAACGTTTCGACTTCTGTCCAGAAGTCTTTTTCAATTCTGAATGGAAGCTGTGAGAACGAGAAGTTTTATACAGGCTTACAAGTCACGCACCAACATATGAAATTGGAAACTGAGATAACACCACAAATTAACTAAAATGCCCATTCTATTTAAATTGACAAAACGACACATCCCAGCTTAAACAAAAGGGGGTTTGTAACACATACATGTAAATTGAAAGATCACACCTAACAGTAGGAGGTTCCCTTGAAGTCTCTGTTAGAAGACACAAAACTGTATGTAAATTGACAAACAACACCTCCCAAACAACAAAAGAGGCTGCTCAGAGAACTTTGTTAGTCTAATTTACAGACAAAGCATCCCTGCTCCCATCTGGTGTAAAACGTTTCGGAATCAAATCCAAAACTGAGTTATAAGTCTTAGACAGTTGAAATCTCAGACCTCCTCCTCTGTTAAGAGAAGGTTTTTCTCTCTTAACATACACAGCTTCCTTTACACCCCTTTCAAACCATCTGTGTTCTCGGTCCAAAATTTGAACATTCTGGTCCTCAAAGGAGTGTCCCTTGTCCGTGAGGTGGAGGTGAACGGCTGAATTTTGTCCAGAGGAGGTTGCTCTCCTATGTTGAGACATTCTTTTGTGGATAGGTTGTTTCGTTTCTCCGATGTAACGGTCTGAGCAGACTTCGCTGCACTGGACTGCATAAACCACCCCACTCTGTTTGTGTGTGGGGGTTCTGTCCTTCGGATGCACCAGCCTCTGTCTGAGAGTCCGGCTGGGTTTGAAGTGTACTGGGATGTTGTGTTTGTTGAAAATCCTTCTGAAATTCTCTGAGACTCCAGCAACATAAGGAATGACAATGTTTTTCCGTCTGTTAGACTTTTTCTGTTCATTATTGTGTTTAACAGATTTCCTTGCTGACTTGACAAACGCCCAGTTGGGATATCCGCATGTTTGCAGAGATGTTTTGATGTGTTTCTGTTCCTTTTCCTTCCCTTCTGTCCTTGTGGGGATGTGTTCTGCCCGATGCTGTAAAGTTCTGATGACAGAAAGTTTGTGCTCCAGTGGATGGTGAGAGTCGAACAGGAGATATTGGTCTGTGTGGGTTGGTTTTCTGTAAACTTCAATATTGAGACTGTCATCTCCCTCCATATGCACCAAACAGTCCAAAAAAGGCAGCTTATTGTCGTTAGCATCCTCTCTGGTGAACTTGATGTTGTTATCAACAGAGTTAATGTGTCTGGTGAACGCTTCCACCTCCCTGGCTTGGATTTTGACACAGGTATCATCCACGTATCTGAACCAATGGCTTGGAGTTGTCCCCTCATAGGAGTTTAGGGCTCTCTGTTCCACTTCCTCCATGTAGAGGTTTGCAACAATGGGTGACACTGGAGATCCCATGGCACAGCCGTGCTTCTGTCTGTAAAAACTGTCATTGAACTTGAAATAAGTGGTGGAGAGGCAGAGATCCAGCAGGGTGCAGATGTGATCTGGGGTTAAGTTGGTCCTTTTGTCCAAATCCTTGTCCTGTAGAAGTCTTTTTTTGACAGTTTCTATTGCTTCAGAAATGGGTATGCATGTGAACAGGGAAGTCACATCATACGATACAAGAGTTTCTCCCGGGGTCAGCTTCAAATGTTGAACTTTGTTGGTGAAATCAATGGAGTTTTTAATATGATGAGGTGTGTTTCCAACCAGAGGAGCTAAAATACCCGCCAGATGTTTAGCAACATTGTATGTCACTGAGTTCATGCTGCTCACGATGGGTCTGAGAGGTGTACCTTCTTTGTGTATTTTTGGAAGTCCATACAGACAAGGAGTGGCCTCCCCCGGGTACAGTCTATAATACAATGATCGATTGATTGTTTTCTCCTTTTCGAGTTTTTGTAGACAATCAATGACTTTCTTTTTAAAGGTGTTAGTCGGGTCCCTCTTCAGATGCTCATAGGTGTTACTGTCATTCAGTAGAGCGGTTATTTTCTCCTGGTAGTCCGACGTGTTGAGTATTACTGTGCATCTTCCTTTGTCCGCTGGTAAAATGGTGATGTTTTGGTCTTGGCTGAGTGATGTTATGGCTCTCCTTTCCTGTGGTGTAAGATTTGAAGGAGGCAGTTTGGCACTGGAGAGGGTAGCTGATATTTTCATCCGAAGTTGTTCAGCCTCTGTACCTGTCAAGTTGTTGTTCCTAATCGCAGATTCTGTGGCTGTGATTAGTTCCACAACAGGTATTTCTTGTGGGGAGATGGCAAAATTTAGTCCTTTTGCCAACACATTTTTCTCAGGTTGTGTCAAGGTCCTGTTAGACAAATTTCTAACCCACAGTTCCTGAGTATTTGTGTTGGAGCCAAACTCCTTATCTTGACTGATGATTTGTGATGAGAAAAACGCTCTCTGTTGTAATTTTAGGAACTTACTTTTTTGACGTTCCTTACTTTTGTGGTGCTGTGATAGTTGAGCCTTTTCAACAAAGCAAGACACTTCTTCCAACAGAGGTGGACAGAAGTCGAAACGTTTTCTGCAACAAATAAAGTCCAGTTGATCTTGTATTGAACGCCTTTTTTGATTATAAAACTACATTTACTACCAAAGTTTAGGAAGAAAATGACAGTAATTTTATCACTTTACAATTAGTTGCTCTGAACTGAAGTACAAGAGGTTGCCGCTACAGTTGCAGCTCAGTGTCGTGATGGTATTAAAAAATATTTTGATGCTATTAAAAAGGTATTAAAAGGTATTAAATTTAACTTAAGAATTTCTGTATATACCCTGAGACATTTGCAACAGAGCTAAACACTCGGACCACATTTCCGGGTTGTCTCAGCGGTGTCGCGTCAGCGGTGTCGCGTCAGCACTGACACATCACGTCAGCAGTGGATGACGCGTTACGTCGGCGGTGACGTAGGTGCAATCTATATTAAGGTGCGACCCGTTTATGGATTTTCCCAATTTTTTGGCAATAAATGACAAAACGACCTATATCCCGGTGCGATATATAGTCCGGAAAATACGGTACTTAGAGGGGTGGGTGGGGCTTCCTGCCGCCAATCACAGCCTATCTCTGTGTTGCAGACGTCCTCATCCAGCATGACGAGGAGGAAGACCTACGTCTACAACGAGCGGAGCTCCACAGATCGGACGGCAGCGGTCCACAACGACAGGTGAGACTGTAGATCTGTCTCACTGACAGCAGGTAGACAGGTGAGACTAGATCTGTCTCACTGACAGCAGGTAGACAGGTGAGACTAGATCTGTCTCACTGACAGCAGGTAGACAGGTTAGACTGTAGATCTGTCTCACTGACAGCAGGTAGACAGGTGAGACTGTAGATCTGTCTCACTGACAGCAGGTAGACAGGTGAGACTAGATCTGTCTCACTGACAGCAGGTAGACAGGTGAGACTAGATCTGTCTCACTGACAGCTGGTAGACAGGTTAGACTGTAGATCTGTCTCACTGACAGCAGGTAGACAGGTGAGACTGTAGATCTGTCTCACTGACAGCAGGTAGACAGGTGAGACTGTAGATCTGTCTCACTGACAGCAGGTAGACAGGTGAGACTGTAGATCTGTCTCACTGACAGCAGACCTGTGACAGATTATAATGCATCATTTATCACTGACTGGATTTCAAGACACAGCAAGGCATCTTCTCGACAATATAACATCTTTGTTGGAGCGCGAGATTTAGCCAATCACAGTCTCAAGACAGACGATGGTGGGCGGGATGACAGCGAAATCTGAACTGAATAAAGTTTTTTTTTTTAAAACCTCTGCAGCGCGAGTTGAACAGGGTGAGTGGGGAGGCGGAAGCAGATTAGAGGCGGTGTTTTCAAAGGAAATTAAGACAATTTTACAAATGACCGACTCAGAGAAAATTGTTCGACCAAGTCCTTTAAAGTGTGGGAGCTCCACGCTTCATAAAAATAAAAAATAAACTGCGCGACATGCAGCTTTGAAAAGTGACAACACGACACGGGAAAACCACGCTGATGAAACATAAACATGACGGCGTCGTAAAATAACATCAGCAGTAAGTCTCTACATCAAACCACATTTGTTCTGTTTCAAAGTGAGAAAACATAATGTCAGTGTCTCTGCTCTGTATTGAACGCCTCTTTTTATTTTTTGACTAGCCATCTTTTTTGTGTATGTCCTAATTATATTGGGATATGTTAATAAAGGTATTTTTTCCTAAAGTCAAAAGTCGTTAAAGAGCAAATTTTTCTTTATGCTGTAGATGAGAAAGAGCCCAGGTAACACACATCGGAAAGTAAAATACCGTAGTTAAAATCAGTGATGGCTGATGTTCTATCACTAAATCAGAAAACTAAAAAGCCCCTCCTAAATTCACTGTTGGTGGTTATTAAAATGTCACCTGTTCATTGGGTAAAGTTAATATTTTTATACATGCAGTGGAGTGTCACCATTGTTTAGTAAAATGGCATGTTGTGTTACCAATAAAACTAAATAAAAATTAACAAATTAAAAGTCAATTGCACCCCTAAAGTCACTGTGATAAATTGTCACATTAATTTCATTATCTTAGCCACAGGAGTGAGTTTAAAAACAGGATGATGTCTATATGAACTAGTTGAATGAGGTGTCTCTAAAATATCCTGATGCATGATCAATAATAATTTAAACAATTTTTTAATCTGTCCACAGGACCTGACTTTATTTTGTTAGATGTCTCTAAAATAGTTATTGAATCAAGTGTTTACATGTAGGTAAACATAGATGTTTAACAACTTGTTAAAATACACCAGAATGCAGGAAATGGCATCTACTTTATTCAAAAATTTCTGGCAAAACATTTAGAAATGAGTTTTTACTGTTAGTACCAGTAAGTAAGTTTTATTTATATAGCACATTTCACAGACATGAGAGTCGCAAAGGGCTTTACAAAAGGAAAAATAAAATCACAGAAGTACTATACAAAAATGTACCATACCATACCATACCATTTTATTTATAAAGCACTTTAAACAGGAACAAGTCCACACCAAAGTGCTGGACAAACAAACACGCAACAGGCAACACAGACAATGAAGTACAACACGAAAAACATAAAAACATTGCAGATCATAAATCAAACGATCCAATACAAATCAGCTGGCATTGAAAGCGATGGAGTAGTAGTGAGTTTTTAACCGGGATTTGAAAACTGAGAGGGAGGGGGCCTGTTTGATGAGCAGCGGTAACTCGTTCCAGAGTCTTGGGCCTGCTACAGAGAACGCCCTATGTAAAACATAACAAACTAAAATCAATGTACAAAAGCCTGTCTGAAGAGATAAGTCTTAAGTTTTTAAATGCATCTGTTGACTCGGAGCAGCGCATTGTTAGCTAAATGTTCTGCTGTATTTGGCTTGCTGCTGTTGTTGGTTGTTAATTTTTTGGTTGACACAATCTTTCCTATTTATGTTCTCATTAAATCAGGTTAGTAAATGACTTTTACCTGAAGCATGTTAAAAAATTACAAAATCTTTCGGGGGGGGGGGTTGGCGCAACGTTTGTCACCTTTTTCATCCCTTCTGAGTTTGCAGGTATGTTAATAAATGCACCTTAATCGTTAAATCAGCTTTATTTTAAAAAAAAAATGTTTCACTGCCTGTGTCCTCCGTGAACGCGCAGCAGTGAGAAACAGGAAAGAAGAGCGCGGCTCGTTTCGCCGACATTTACCAAGAAAAGTACCTAAACAATTATTTGTTAGCTCGAAATTACAGTATAGCAGAGGTGTTTTTCTGTCTATCGTTTTCTTAAAGACCGTGTAAAGTGAATTTCAACATTTTCTTCAATAAACATTATAAATGTCATAATTGTAATCTTGTAAATGAGTAAAAAGTCTCAAAATTGTAGCTCAATTAATTTTGGAGTTATAGAGCAAACTGTGTATAAACATATTTCTATTTCAGGATTTTTTAGGCGTGTTTTAAATGTGACCGCGTTTCGTCACGCGGTCCTCATTAGTATAGCCCCACCCCCTGCAGCTCCAGCCGTATAAATTCGCCTCGGTGGAGCCGTTCACTCGCGAATCGCAGATAGCATCAGATAGCAATAGCATAGATATTTTGTTCATTGTTAGCTAGCTAATCAATTATGCCTCGTTCGTGCATCCTCCCTGGATGTCGCAATGGTCAGGGCACCCGTACAAATCAGAGCATGTTTTAAACTGCGTGGTTTTATACTGAGTATCTGTAATGCTTGGATAGGTCAATGGATAAAGCGCTTGCCTTCCGTCCCAAACCCCACGGGTTCAAATCCCGCATGGTACAACTCTTTTTATTGATTTATTTTTTATTCATTCCAGATTAAAAACACAAGAAAACATTTACAAAAACAGCGTAACTCTTGGAAAAAGTAGCTGCTGTTACAGACAGAACTCGGATAAAAACAGAGCAGGTTTACTGGATCTCTGCTGCCTGCCTCTCCAGTCTCCACACAGTCAGCTCAGGGCAGGGGCTGGACACGAGCGCAGCTGCGCTGAAACCACGCCCACGCACTGACACGCCCCTAGCGTTCCAGGGCAAGGCAAAATCATGTTTTTTCATGATTTTTGAGACTTAATTTTATAAGGTAAACAATGTTTTTAATCAGTCAGATTTAAATGGGTGATTAATAACACATATTTATGCCATGTGACAAACTAAAAACACACATTTAATTTCACTTTACACGGTCTTTAATAAATGCACTTTAATGGTAAAATTAGCTGCATTTCGCCGGGGCGGTGCAGCTGGCTGGATTGAAGGTTCCAAGCAGAGAGGTGGGGAGGATATGGCAGGCCGATTGAGTCATTAATAGCTGGTGAAGATTCTCAGTCATCCAGGACATGGTGAATTCTAAAAAGTGCAAGAAAAAAAAAAAAAAGTATAAGTATAGTATAATAAATAGTATAATAAATAAAGTTCAGTTGTTTTTGTCTTGAACTTTTTTTAATTTGTCATTATAGGCATGTTTTCCTATTAGATGATACAACAGCATGCCATACAACTATTACTACTCTGGGACCATCAAGTACAGTATTGCTGTTTTTTGTTTTTTTTTGTTTTTGTTTTTCAGAATGAATGTAAACGGTCATATCTCAGCTAAAAATGGTTTATAAAAACGGGAAAAAATCCATAAATATGTCACTTCGGCCTATAAGTTGCAAGGCATGTAAATTATGCAAAAAACTGCGACTTACAGGATGAAAAATACAGTAGTTACCGGTATTCTTTTTCTCCCTCTCTTTTTGAATTGTGCATGTTTTAAAATTCTTTTAACTAAACTGTTCTGTTTTCAAGTTTACAGTTTTTTGTTTGCCACTAGATATACTGTATGTTATGTGTGGGAACAAACTTTTTCTCTTGGGTTAGATTTAAATATCAAGTAGGTCAGTGCTTTTATTGAGGCAAGAATCAAATTGATCTATCCAGTAATTATTATAAAACTACATTTACTACCAAAATTTAGGAAGGAAATGACAGTAATCTATCACTTTACAATTAGTTGCTCTTAACTGAAGTACAAGAGGTTTCCGCTACGGTTGCAGCTCAGTGTCGTGATGGTATTAAAAAATAATATGATCTCTTTCTTTAATAAATACAGCACATCTGTGAGCCAATCGCAACTGGAGCCTGTAAAACCTGTTGTGGAGTTTTTGGAGGGTGAAGATGACGTTTTGATTATTGGGGAACCGATATTTGAGTCCTCCGTTTGTCAGCCGAGTGCTGCAGAAGAGCAGAGGAGTTGTTTGTCTGCCTGCTGGGCTTCCACTGTGGACACGTCCTACGAGACCACGTTGCCTTTACAGGTGCAGGTTAGTTGTTTCAGCTGTTTAGTCACATCAGGATAATACGCTTGCCTTGTCCTGTATTGTGCACAATGTGCAAACTATCCTGTATTACTATCCTGTATTGTGCACAATGTGCAAACTAACACTAAGAACCCGTGTTTTGCCTTTTAAAGGTGAAATCAAAAGTGGTGGTTCCAAATCTGCCAGAGGGCATCAGCAAACCAGCATCTCCTCAAATGCAGAACTCGTACTGTGCAAACAACCAGAGCAAGAACAAAACGAGGAGTCAGAGGTACTGTAGTAGCTGCAGTCGGCTCCAGGGGGCGCACTGTGACCGTATTAAACATAGTGGGGAAGTTGGAAACTGCTGCTGACCTTGTTTGTTTCATTTGTGTCTCTACTTTTGTTGCTAGTGTAAACGCATACATTAATCGGGTACTTTTACCTTAGAGTATTTGCTGAACAATGTGATGTTTACCCTGATGCATGCTCAATAATCCCGGTAGAAAAATCTAAAAAAGCTAAATCTGGTCCTCTGTGTGATGTTTAGGTACAACAAAGTAGATGTTCTGACAGCGACAGTTTGTTTTTTAGGTTTGCTTACAACGATGAGATGGCATGGGACCGCCATAAAAGACGGTACATATTTTCCGTCACAAGCCACATGGCTGAGAAGCAAGTACCGGTAGCAACTCCAGGTAGGAAGCTAGTGTAAAAAAAACCCCATTAATTTGACTTTTTTATCAACTGCTTTATAATTTGACCTTGCCCTATCCTGTATATCCTGCACAACCATGAACCTCCTCTGTGGTCTTCCTCTGCTCCTCTTTCTTGCCACCTCCATTTATAATTTAATCCAATATCAATTTATGCTATCTCATATGTCTTTGTCATTTATGGGCATCAATGTCAATATTTATTTAGGAATTAAAATCTTTAAAAAAAAAATCATAATTAAAAAAACATATCTTTTTCAAGGCTACATGATGGAACTACAGGACCTGATGGCAAATGTGGCTGGTCAGACAGGGTCAAATGGCTCGGGGTGGCAGCATCCCTCCGATCTCACGTGCAGGTGTGTCTGTTTTAACTCAATGTTTTAATGTTTGAAATTTACTCTAGACCCCTGAATTTGTGGAGATTTATGTTCTTGGAGCACCTGTGAGTTGTGGAAAAACTGCAAATTTTGGATGTGGTCCTAAAATTAAATAAAAAACTGAATCGTTCTTGCCAAGTACATTTGCA
The DNA here is from genome assembly GCA_038048925.1 of Garcialebias charrua. Taxonomy (NCBI): domain Eukaryota; kingdom Metazoa; phylum Chordata; class Actinopteri; order Cyprinodontiformes; family Rivulidae; genus Garcialebias; species Garcialebias charrua. Next base: position 43,609 of record JBBPBX010010917.1, on the reverse strand, counting down.
CATAGAAGTAGTTTAGGGTCCTGGTGCTGCACAATTTAAATCACTAATTTAAAAATATACACGTTCGCTCCACACACAGGATCTGGTCAGAGAGTCTGAGTTGTGCTTGTGTTTATGGTGAATGATTACAGGTGGCAACAATGGTATATCCGTACACCAGCCATCATTGATGTAATAACAGATTCCTCCACCTTTTGCTTTCCATGACATGGTCTGCTCTGAGGAGCTTGAAGCTGCAGCACAGTCTGGTGCTGGCTCACACAGCCCCTCTGTGAAGCACATGAAAAGTCGCTGTTTTTCCCCAACGAACGGCTTAAGCTCGTCCTTTTTGTTTGTCAGCATTTGCATGTTGGAAAGAAATATCCCAAGTAGCGGTGGGCGCATGGTGCACCGGTGATGATGAATTAGCAGTGCAGTATGACAAAGGTCTTTAATTAAGTTGATGACTGCACAGGAAAGCAAAGCTCCTTGTGTAAAAACAGATATATTTCCACACAAAAAATTGTAGAGGATATTTACGGTTTCCAGGAACCGTTATTAGTTTGGTTCCAAGGATAAATCTGTGAATGACCGAGTCTGTAAACTAAACTGCATTGAATAGCAAAAGTTTTAAGACAAATGTGTCCATGTGGTATTAAATACCCTTTTTACAATCTGTATTGTTTTTCCAGGAACTACCAGAGGCGGTGGGACAACGGGACGCCTTCCATGACACTCAGCGAGTGGCAGGCCAAGAACTTGACCGATCACAAGCGATTTTGCAAAGTTCCCAAATTTTAAGAGTTTTGATGGTCGAAGTAAGCGTTTACATAAAAATTAAAAATAAACTTTGATAAATTTGTTGTTTTGCTTTTTAGGTTTGTATACTTGTAAGTAAGCACACACTTATTCACATTTTCTGATGCAAGCAGAAATGATGTTTTTAGGTGAGGTTTTTCCAGAACTGGGAAATTTTTATTCCCCTTGCGTTACTGCAAATACCTCCAGAGATTTTTTTGTTTGTTTGAAAACATCTGATAGTTGAAACCAAGTGAAGTTTGAGATTCTTCTGTTTTTGTTAAACATTTTTAAACGTTTTGTAATAGCTTGCAGTTTAATACAACACACGACTCTTTTTTTTTTAAATTGGAAAATATTAAAACTTTATTTCATTTAAGCATTTGCAAGTAAGCATTCACCATTGTCTTCGTCATTGAAGTGTAAATCTTTTGCATAATAGTTGAAACCATGATTATAAATATGATGGCATTAATAAAGTGTTTTTATTTTTTCTGAACCATGCTTGTGGAGCTCATTCCTGTTATTTCAAAAACCCAGTCAATTGGTGGGCTGGGTGGCACAAATTCCAGTGTTTCTCATCAGAATAGCACAGCACTGTAACCAAGCATATATAATTTATACGCACAGCAACAAAACGTTTTGGGCCTTCCTCACTGAAATAAAAGTCTTCAGTGTTCAGAGGTTTGTCCTCAAATGGGTCAAGTGGCATGTTTGTATAGTCTTCACCATTTTATGAATAAGGAACCTAAACCTGGTTTTTAACATTTTATTTACTTGTTTAATTTGGTTCTTCCATGTTTGAATTTAGATCATCAAGTAGTACTGGCTAGATATTCTTCCAAGTAACTTAAAATTAAGTGAGCAAAATGTGGTCCTTAACATCCTCAAATGACAATTAATACATGAAAACCAACATTTAGCATTTCCCTTTGGCACAGTGTTTAACGTTTGTCTGCACAATGGAGTACCGGTAGTGGTCAGCATTCTTGCCTCACAGCAAGAAGGGCCTGGGTTCAATCCTCAGGTTGGACCTGGGGTGTTTTTGTGTGGTGTTTGCATGTTTTTGAATTTGCGTGGGTCTTCTGTTTCCTCGCACAGTTCAAAAACCTGCATGTTAGGCTGCCTTCAGGCCCAGGCCTCCCTTGCGGAAGAGGTCTCTAAATAAAGGTCAATAAATTTATTGCAACTTCTTTTTTAATTATGTGTTCAACATAAATCAAAATCTTACGTTTTTCCTTTCTTTTGGACTAGAATAGGTCTGTATTTACTGGTACCGTATTTATTTTTGGCCAGGTTAGAAGGGTCGGTGACAGAACCAGATTAACAACTTTTTAAATATATACATGTATACTGTATTATTAAAGGCTGAAATGTAATTTTAAAGGCAGTGTATTTTAAATTTAATTCGTATGTTAGCGTTTTTACAAAGAATGCAAGAAACTTACCAAGTTTTGAAGAAAACTTCTGTATCAAATTTATTTTTACAAAGCAGTCAATCCTCCACAAACCAGCAATGAAGGTTAAATATCATACAAGCAAAACAGATACAAGTTGTTTATTTTTTTGTGTATAATGGATGCAGATAAGTATATATTTGACTAAATTGCATGTCATGTAAGACCTGTGTTAGTGTTCATGTTAATCACATAGACCTAAAATGCTCCACAGTCTCATGTGTGGCTCTGAAAGCACTAAGATGCAAGAAGCTTCAGCTTGTAAGGACAAATTCAACATTTAATCAATCCGTTAATGACTTCCTGAGCCATTAGAGTTTGACGATTAACTCTGAAGTGACTGGAAGCAAAAAAAACAAGAAAATCTACCGTATTTTCCGCCGTACACATTGCCCCGCCCTATAAGTCACATCACTCCAAATATGTCTAATAACGGGGGAAAATCCATAAATACATTACAGTACTTTGCTGTATACATCGCATCTATTATGCATCACCGCTGACACGTTGCGTTTGTTATGCGTCACTGTTGACAACCTGGAAATGTGGGCCGGTGTGCCAAAAATCGATTGGCTTCCAAATGGCTGTGGGAGCGTGTATGGGAGGACTTTTAACAAAAATATAACAAGGTTTACACTTAAAAACAATTATTTGTTTGCTCAAAATTATAGTAAATGTGTGTCCCAATCTAACTTTTGCTTTTTTAATGCACTTTGGCGATCAAATCAGCTGCATTTGAAAAGCCGATACGCGGAAGTAGGAGTGTGCAGAGGGACAAATTGCTGTGCATTTCTTTGAAATTTAACAAGAAAACCACCTAAAAACAATTGTTTGCTCGACTTTAGAGTAAAGGTGTGTCTCAGTTGAACTTTTTCTCAATAAATGCGCTTTAATGATCAAATTGGCTGCATTTTGCTGTGACAGCGCAGCAAAATGAAGCTGATTTGACGGTTGCTCCAGCGAGCTGGACGAAGGTGACAGGCTATGGCAAGCCAATTGTGCCATTAATAGCCACTTTTACCTATTACACGATACAATGGGGTAGAGCTGCTGCCTCTCAGCAAGCAGGTCCCTGGTTCAAATCCCAGTCCGGGACCTTTCAGGGTGGAGTTTGCATGTTCTCTCTGTACATGCGTGGGTTTTCTCCAGGTACTCTGGTTTCCTCCCATAGACCAAAAACATGCATGTTAGACTGATTGGTAACTCTAAAATGTCCCTAGGTGTGAGTGAGAGTGAATGTTTGTCTTGTTTGTCTCCATGTGTCCCTGTGATGGACTTGAGACCTGTCCGGATGTACCCCGCTCCTAGAACAGTGATTGCTGGACATGGGCACCGGCGACCCCCGTGACCCATAATGGAAGAAGACGGTTAAAGATAATGGATGGATGATGCAATGGCATGCCATAACTCTATCGCCATCTAGCGGATGAAAATGGTAGCGTTCAATATTTTCAATGTCAAAATTAATAACGGTCATATCTCAGCCAAAAATGTGTTAATAAATATGGGGGGGGAATCTATAAATACGTCGCTTCGGCGTATAAGTCGCAGGGCATGCAAATTATACAAAAAAAACGCAACTATAGGGCAAAAAATATGGTACTTTGAATGCTTAAATTTGAGAGAAGGGGGCAAAATCTTTATGCAGTCAAACTTGCTATTTTGGAACACTTTGGTAGGCTGTATTGTCTTTAGTTTCATTACTCTTTGACAAATATATTTTTATTTATAAAAATGTTTTGGTGTATATGCAAATGATTTTTGGAACCAACTCTTGGTTTGATCATCAGTTCTACTAAAACTAAAATGCTACAGTACAAGGTATTAAAGATGACATGTTAAATAAATATGATCTACACAGGCAAGGAGATGGAAGAAAACTGGTCAACCAATGTAAAGAACTTCGTAACCTCACCTGTCTGTAAAACTGTGAACATGTTAAGTATCTAAACTCTAAATGAGTAATGTGAAGCAATTTTACATTTAAATAAATAATGTGGAAGAAAGGTGGCAACAAAGGCGTATGCAACCATCTGAAATTGATGACCCTGCACAGTTTCTAACAGCGAGTTTTACTCATTTCAACAACCAAGGCAGTTCAGGAGAAATATAAACAAAAAGTACTTTCAGGATGGTGCCATTGTGATCTATATTGCTGGCAAACTTTAAACAGCGAAGAAAAGAAGCACCCATGAATAACCGTTAGTGTGTGAATGGATTATTGATTAGAGAACCTCATGGGTGCAGTGTTCCTGGGGAAAAATGGCTTTAACCTTGTTGAGTTTTCTGCGAAGTGCTGATCACGCTGCAGCAGAGCACCGTGCTGAGAAGTTTGTCCTGGCAAAGCTAAACGAGCGCTAATCAGTCAAAGGCGCCCCGAATGAGCTTGACCAGCCCTGACTTTTAATGAGGTCTTTTACTCTGACATCTGTCAGCGCTCATCTGAGGAGCACGGGCTCGGACTTCTTTCTGCTTTTATTAAAGATAAGACGTAAGCGGCAGGAGATGGTGATAAAAGCCAGCCATTGAATTAGTCGTTATTATTCTGTTGTCTTCACTCATTTGTACGTAACAAGTTTACACCCATCGACTTGTTCAGTTTACAGTTTGCACATCACCTTGCCTCATAATACAGATGTCACATTGCTCAGTAATCCCTCAGCTGTTACGTTTGATTGGTTAACATACAATTTTCTTCCTTTTCAATTATTCCTCAGAAAGAATCCTATTCCCGAACATAAATAGCACAGTAACATACTTTAATAGGAATACGAGAGTAGATCACTTTCAAAAAGCTTTTCCAAAAACAGGACTTCAACAGCAACATTTCAACCATCAGTACCTTCTTCTATTTGAAAACAGCACATTTTCCACTTCTGTCACATTTCATAAATGGCTTCATAAGCTGACAGCACTGAGGAATGTCATTTAAAATGTATTTACACACCAAACACCTGCCGTTTCATCCAAATGTGGCACCATTTTGTAAGAAGCCCCTTTACGTCTCACACTCCTTTAAATATTGAGTAAATGTTAAATAATGTGCCACAAATATGAGATACAGGGCCTTTAGTTTAAAACGATAAATCATAGGATACATGTATTTTTTTTAAGGCAGCACTACTGAGTTTGAATCAGCCCTCAAATGCATCATTGAACACTCACCACAATGTTTATCCTTTAAAACATGGAATTTCGACACGTTTTGACTTTTAAAAAGTCTGAATAGAAGCCCTTCCGTCTTGACATCTGCTCGTGATGCCGAAAAGAAGTCTCGGGGTTGCAAGATTTTCTTTGTCATGCTTGCCAACAGAAGCCAAAAGTTTATACAACAGCGCTGAAAGATTTTTCTTTGGGGATTTTCTGAAAGGGATGCCCCGGGTTTATTCCACCGAACTGGATGTGCAGCGTGTTCGTGGGCCACATGCTCAGAGGTTTGTTTCAGAGAATGCAGGGTGTAAATCCTGGCTTCTTTCGCTCCCACTGAGGGCTGTTATTGCTGTTTTTAAAGGCTTTCTTCAGTGTCTCTGCAGAGGCACGTCTCCTCGTATGTCCTTCGAGTCCAGCCCCCCATTTAAAGTTAATTAATTAGATGAATGAACTCCATTATGGGAGTTCTGCTCCTCTGCAGAACCTTGTGAATTCCATCACCCTCCAAAAAAAAAGAAAGATACCAGGAGAATTCCATCACCCTCCAAAAAAAGAAAGATACCAGGAGAATTCCATCACCCTCTAAAAAAAGAAAGATACCAGGAGATACTAAAGGCTCACTCCAGGTGTGGAATGTTGTATTTAAGAAGTTTATAATGAAATGCTGATAATGAGAAATTCAAATGTGCATGAGTTTGGTTGATCTGTCTTAACGTTGCTTTGATGTTACAGTAAATCTCAGAAATGACTCCTCAGATGGAGGATTTCCTGAATGGAGCAGCAAACACTGTCTGTGTAACAAATAACTGTAAGTGCTCATTGTTCAGTTTGAAGACAAACTACATCTCGCTAACCTAATGTGACAAAAAAAATTACATGACAAGTTAATTTGAAGACAATAAGAGATAAAATAGACAAATAAAAAAGCCTGTACCACCCAGAAAAGATAAAGATCCATGTCTGTGGTGGTTGGTGATGGTCTAAAAGAGCCTGGAGAGTAAAGCGGGTCTGCTGACCAGCTTTGGTCCCTGGGGTCGTTTTATCTGCAGCGTCTCCAGAGCGGCCCAGTTAACCGCTACCACGTTTCTCTCGCTGAGCACAGAACAGACGCCGAGCTCCACCTGCACGACCCCCCTGAGTCGTACGACGTCATCTCAGCAGAGGACTCATGTTAAAGGAGGATGACTCCACCGGGAGGACGGAGGTCCCAGCATCATTCCAACAAGTGGATGATGGGCCTAAAATGGGCTCACGCTGAAGTCTTTTGAGAAAACTGAACAGTCACACCTCAATGATGTTGACAGATGGCATCCTGTTGTTGTTCTTATGGCCCTGCTGAGTGAAAGAACATGAGACAATTACATCAAGAAAAAAATGTACAAAAGAAAAATTAAGCATGCAAATGCCTCTGATCTTTTGTTGATGGCTGCAGCGACAGAGTGGAAGGAGTAAAGAGCTGTGCAAAAGTCTTAATCCACCCATAATCTCTAAACTTTGCTTCCAACGGAGTGAAACTTTCTCGTAATCTTGTAAAGTGGTCTTGCTTTAATAGTTCTGGCTTTCTTTGGACCAGGGCTGGCCCAAGCCTCCAAGGGGCCCTAAGCAAAATTTAGTTTGGGGCCCTTTATTTCTGCTAATAATGTGGATTACTGCAATCACCAGTCAGATGATCAGATCATTTACCCACCTAACATAAACTCACTGCAACTCTGACAGCCCTGTCTACATGTGTGGCAGTAAAAGTAAAAAAATAAAATAAAAAACACCAATGCAGCAAAGGTTTCTGCTTTATTATTTTATTATTTCATTTCTTCTGCTTTATTGTTTCAAAGAAGTGCAACAGTAACGTCTGAAATATTTTGTAGTGCAAGATCAACGACAAGCAACAGATAAAATAACTTGGATGCAGAAAACATTGTGCAAAAACAGACTAAATTAAATAACATATCTAGAAAATACTTAAATATTGTAAATGAACAATTACTTGAAACCCCATTAAATGGTTTAAAAAAGAAGTTTAAAGTTGAATAATTAGTTCTTAAAACTATTTAAATGTATGCAATAATTTGCAAAAGCTGAACTTAAAATATTAAAGAACCTTTCCCCACACATTTGACCTGCTTATGTTACTTATTCCTTAATACTTCACAAACTTCCTAAAACCTGTGCTTCCACTTAGGGGGCCCCTAGTGGCCCTAAGCAGCCGCTTTGTTTGCTTATGCCTTGGGCCGGCCCTGCTTTGGACTTTGGTTGCTAAGATCCACTTAAAGTGTTACAAGAAAATATGTCTCATTGGAAGCAAAACAAAGAAATGAGAGCTACCCGTATTTTACGGTGTACTGTATAGGTCGCACCCTTTTATGGTTTTTTCAAGGCCTGCGACCTATACACCGGTGCGACCTATATATGGCTTGTTATCACTTTCGGCGAAACAAATTTTTAAATCCAGCTCATTTCACAATTACGTTCATTTATTAAGGAAAAGTTCAGCTCAGACACATATTTGCTATAATTTTTATCAAACAAATAATTGTTTTTAAGTGTTAATCTTCTTAAAAGCCTTGCTGTGCGCTCCTGTGGCAGACATTTGCAGCAGAGCTAAACGTAGGTGCGACCTATACACCAGTGCGACCTATCTAGGGATTTTCCAATCTATTGGTGATAATTGGACAATGCGACCTATACACCGGTGCGACCTATACACCAGAAAATACGGTAACTCAAGACTTTTGCAGTGTACTGAATATAATGTTTTTTTCTGCTCATGTGGGCATGATATGAGGCTTTGTGTATTGATCCAAACAGAACAAGAAGCTATGACTCGAGTCAGTCATGCACGTAATGGCGCCTTGTTTAGCCTGAAGCAGACACTCAGATGGCCCTGAGGGTTAATGAAGTGTCAGTGGAAAAAAAAAAAGTCTAGAAGTGGGGGGACCATTCACCTGCCTAGCATCGCTGAAGGGGGAGAGGCACCCAAGGAAGAGGAGGAGGGGAAGAAGGGGTGGGTGGGTTATACCTTACTGCGCAACAGCCCCCCTGAAGTGTGCTCAGGAGTGCTGCACTCCGAGGAGTTTTTGGCTTTATCCTTGTTGTTGCTGGGCTCGTTGTCTTTGATGATGTCATACTGGCGACAGAAGAGGGCAATCACACCTGGGAGGAGAGATTATGCAGGTTCCATTTATTATTTTCTGCAAACTTAATACAGACTGAATGAAGCCTACTCAGTCCGGGTTTATAAAAAAAAAAAGAACTCGTCCTCACCTGCCCACATAATAAGTACCACCACAATGATAATGAGCTCCCCTGCTCTCATCTGGGTCGTCTGGCCTACTTCCTCCATTGTCACTTCGTCTGAAAGAGGGAATCAGCAACAGCACATGGATTATTAAAAATTTTCAAAAATCAATTTCACCAGAAAACATTGGAGAAATTGACTGTAATAACCTTGTCATTAAAATAGCACGTAACTCATTAAAACAACCCATATTGTTTTATTTTAGCTGACAATAAATAATAATGGATGATAATGGACTTTCTGTTGGTGATGCTGCTCTTCCACAACTATCAGTGATAATGTTTTTACATGCATGTTCTGGACCTGAATGTGAATCTTGAGGCCTGTTTGGATGCTACTGACTGAGCGGCAAATGAAAAGCTATAAAATCAGCAACATGTTTTTCTGAACGAGTTTTTACCAACACATTAGATTTACGACTAACGAGCTACTGGGGAGAAGAAACCGCATTAGCGTGTTTGTTCATGACAGGATATAAGAAAAATATCTGACTCGTGACAAAAACAAGCTCGTATGGCATACCAATATTTTCTACTCGCAATTAGAGAAATAAAATAATCTAATGAATCTCTCTGCTGTAAAAAGAGGGGTTTTAAAATTGCATTGACATTAATGTACAGTAGTTATTCTTGCACTGGTTACAACCTCCGAATCCTGAAAATAGCAAAGCAAATCCTAAATTTGTCTGTTCTGACAGATGATTGTGAACATTTCTTTGCTATTTTATGACAAAATAGGTTTGAACGATCAACCTTTTCACCAGTTTGTTTCCAATAATGTGCTTTTAGAGCTAAACTAAAACTAATGTCTTTATTGTAATGGATTTGCTTATCTGAAATGTAATGCACATTATGATGAAATAAAAAAAAACATGCTTTGATTGTATTAATAATCACCAATTTCATCTGACTTTAAAATTATGAGAACTATTTGTCTACCTCAGACCCTGTTTTGAGGTCAAATGGATCATGAATGCAGGATGCATAAAATGAAAACGTGAATTAAAAGATAAAAATATTTGTAATTTTTATAATATTTATATATATATATATGAGAACTATTTGTCTACCTCAGACCCTGTTTTGAGGTCAAATGGATAATGAATGCAGGATGCATAAAATGGAAACGTGAATAAAAAGATAAAAATATTTTTAATTTTTATAATATATATATATATATAAAAAAAAACCATGAATATATTTTTGTTAATAAAATAGTCTGATCTTTACAAGTCATTGTGAATGTCCCCAATGGCACTTGTAGAGAAGATATCTGGAACAAAAGTTATTTGAATTCAACATGAAAATGGTCCAAAATCACCTGGAAGGAGACTGGACTCCACCAATTCATAAAGTTAGGAAAATAAAAAGTTTTTTTTAAAAATCTTCTTCATTAATTCTACCATCAGAAATATTGTAACAAGAATATGGAGTGTTAAAATCTCAGAAGCAATGAGGGGAAACAAGTATCCGAACTAGAAATGTTTAGATTTTTATTTTTTATAAGCATTAAAACTCACTACACTAAAAAATAAAATAAAAAAAACATTGCTGTCCATGTGATTAGCTAAAAATGCATAAAGGAACAAAGACGTGATTTAGGGTGAAATAAGGAGCTTAACATTAGGAAGCTGTGCTTCTGTGACAAATGCTTCATGGGAAAACAATTGTGAGGATGGGCTTAAAATTATTAATCAGAATCCAGATTCAGCGTTGTTTTTTTCGAAGCTGGTCAGCCTGGTAATTGCTGCTGAGTCTCCCCAGCTCATCATAAACTATTCACAGTGGTGTTTCTTGGTTCTCTGCAGGGCTGCCCTTAGATTTTTCTCTGCAACTTTGAACACGTCAGTGCTGTAGCAGACTTGACTGAACTACTATTTGATCCTTTTGGGGTTTCATAGACATTATTTATTCCCCCCCGACAGAATCTGATGTCCAGAATCTGTATTCATGTCAGCTTTAGCAATCAAACTGCGGAGTTTTCATATATTTCACCGCTGTCTTATTCCATAAATGTGTCTTTAATTGAGGGCTTTTTCCTTTTACATATCTGCCATTGTCCTGTCCTGTCTGCTGCAGAGCTGTAATGAGACTGACAATTGCACAGATATAGTGTCACACCCTCATAAAGCCAGGAGCAACTCAACTGTGTGCATCAGAATGTATGTACCGTATTTTCCGGTGTATAAGTCGCCGTTATTTGCATAGATTTGCCAGTCCTGCGACTTATACGCCAAAGCGACTTATATATGTTTTTTCATATTCATAATGCAATTTTTGACTGACACTTTAATTGTTCATTCATAATGACATGAGCCAGAGTAGAGTAAACATTAACATTTGCAGCTGCTAGAGGCATGAGAGGACCCTAGGCCATATGTGTCAAACTCAAGGCCCGGGGGCCAAATGTGGCCCTTGTTGACATCTTATTTGGCCCTCAAGATGATAAGTAAAATGTAAAATACTTATTCAGTTTGTTCACACACACACACACACACACACACACACGCACGCACACACACACACACACACACACACACACACACACACAAAAATCATAATACACAATACATAACTGCAAGATAACAGTGCGTGAATCAGGTCTCCGAAAAGCTATTTAAGAATCAAGAATCAAGAATCAAGAATCAAGAATCAAGAAGGTTTATTAACATTGCATCAATTTTCACCAATTACAACGTAAATATGTAGTTGCAGCATCCAGGAGAGAGAAATGAGTGCAAAAAGCTGCAGCAAAACAAAGCACATGACATGTTTTATCAACACACGATATGTTTTATCAACACACGATATGTTTATTCAACACATGATATGCTCTTAGCGCGGCCAGGCCCAATCTGTCCCCAGATGAAGGTCAAAAGCAGGAAAAACAGGCAGAAACACTGGGATTCACAGCATTGATATTAAAAAAAGATGAATCACATTTTGTCTTCAAGACACCGCGTGATCCAGTAAAAACCATATCAAAGAGCACATTTAGTTACAATAACAAAGGAGAGACGGCAGGCAAGGAGATTGAGTCTATGATTAATTTCAGACAAACACAGAGTTCAGCAGATGTGCAGCTGGGTGTTATCTGAAGCTTCACAGAAATCTCTGGGGAGGGGGAGGGGGGGGGCTCTTCAGCTCCTCACTCTAGGAGAATGGATTCCCACAGCCTGCTTTTCAAGGACATGTGCAGAAGCCAGATAATGTTCTTGTTTGTTATCCAATAGACCACAGTGTTCTTTTCCACTGCCGCCTCCAAGTCTGTGGTGCTGTTTCACGGCCGAAGAAATCCAAATATGTGGTTCTGCTCTGCCCCGCTTCATGAACTTCCACCTGTCCCTTGATCGATCCGGGGTGGCTGCAAACAAGTCCCAAAACGGACAGCAGGTGCACGGTGGTCCACCACTGCACCAATCGTGCGATTGAGCTCATACAGCAGCTGGGATGAGGAGCTCACGGCCCGGTTCAGAGAATTTTGCTGATCAGGCAGTGCCGACAGCGCTCTGATAGCCGCCGAAGCCTCCCTCAGCTTCCGATAACAAACAACTCCGCTTACGCCAAAAAACAGAGCAGTTGCTACCAATAATCCAATAATCCACAAATCCTCCACGTCCTCCACACTCAGAACGGACAGACACATGGGCTGCCACTGACCCCACGAGTCCAGCACGTATCCAGCCGCGTGTGTGTCGGAGGGACAGACAGCTTCTCCTGGCACGGTCCGCTTCGTGGAAAAAATCTTATCCATTGAAGAAACAGCCCAATTGATTAATTCCATATTGGTTCGAGTGAGCGCTGAAGGGTCGCAGACGAGACGAAAAGCAAGCAGGGAGTAGGAAAAACTTAGGGAGGGAAGAGCAGAAAGATATGCGACCTGCCTTGCCGAGTGCCGGAAGAAGATTTAAAGCTTATAGACGGAGCCTGGGTACATAATTACATACAATTTACAACATATTAAAATAACATCACAATAAAACAGTGGTCCTCGTACAAATTCCACATACAATACAGATTATGTTACCTCTGATCAATTAGTTACAGGTCCTACAAGTGAAGTGATCTCAAGCATATAAACAGTGCAATTTGGTCTTTGTTTTTTTAAGGTGGAGATGAATTTAAAAATTTTAAACTCTCGTCAAGCTCGTTCCAAATAATCTCTCTTAATTTTTTTTCAGTAATCTTTGATGATGTCGACAGCACAACAGAGAGCATCAAATGAGACCAATCAAACTCTTATTGAGGAAATTGTGACCAAGAAAAGATGTTGGGTATCTGATTTGAGTTAATGTAGATTCTGAAACCGGCCCTTAGTTTGAAAAAGGTTTTAATTTTGGCCTCTTTTGTGAGTTTGACACCCCTGCTCTAGGCTTTTGACAACTACTGGTAGGTGCATATATTATTTCTATACCACTACCCCAGCTGCCCCCCACCAAACATTGACCATTAAAGTGCATTTATTAAGGAAAAAGTTAAATTGAGGCACACCTTTGCTATACAGTAATGTCGAGCAAACAAAGGGAGGAACATAGAGTGACCTATAAGAGTGGAGGAAGGAGTACGCAGGTCGACTACATTCTGTGTAGAAGAGGAAACCTGAGGGAGATTGGAGACTGTAAGGTTGTGGCAGGGGAGAGCGTGGCCAGACAGCATCGGATGGTTGTGTGTAGAATGACTGTTGTTGTGAAGAAGAGAAAAAGAGTAAAATCAGAGAAGAAGACCAAATGGTGGAAGCTAAAGAAAGAAGAATGTTGTGAGAAATTCAGAGACGAGCTGTTAAAGGCTCTGGGTGGTAAGAAAGAGCTTCCAAGTGACTGGGCTACTACAGCAACAGTAATTAGAGAGACAGGTAGGAAGGTACTTGGTGTGTCATCTGGACAGAGAATGGATGATAAGGAAACCTGGTGGTGGAATAGTGAAGTGCAGGACGCCATTCAAAGAAAGAGATTAGCCAAGAAGAAATATGACAGTGAGAGGACTGAAGAGAGGAGACAGGAATATAAGGAGATGGGACGTAGAGCAAAGAAGGAAGTAGCTAAGGCAAAGCAGAGGGCGTACAATGAGTTGTATGGGAGACTGGACACTAAAGAGGGTGAGAAGGACTTGTACCGATTGGCAAGACAGAGGGATCAGGCTGGAAAGGATGTGCAGCAGGTTAGGCTTATTAAAGATGGGAATGGGAATGTTCTAACAAGTGAGGAGAGTGTGATGGGTAGATGGAAGGATTACTTTGAGGAGCTAATGAATGAAGAGAATGAAAGAGAAAGAAGAGTGGAGGTCATAGAAACTGTGGACCAGGAAGTGGGAAAGATTAGTGAGGGTGAAGTCCGGAAAGCTCTGAAAAGAATGAAGAAGGGGAAGGCAGTAGGACCTGATGACATACCAGTGGAGGTTTGGAAATGTCTTGGAGAGATGGCAGTGAGGTTTTTGACTCAAATATTTAATGGAATATTTGAGGGTGAGAAAATGCCTGAAGAATGGAGAAGAAGTGTGCTGGTTCCCATTTTTAAGAACAAGGGTGATGTACAGAGTTGTAGCAACTACAGGGGAATTAAGTTGATGAGCCACACGATGAAGATCTGGGAGAGAGTTGTGGAAGGAAGGCTTAGACAAGAGGTGACTATCTGTGAGCAGCAGTATGGTTTCATGCCAAGAAAGAGCACCACAGATGCCATCTTTGCTTTGAGGATGTTGATAGAGAAGTACAGAGAGGGTCAGAAAGAACTCCATTGTGTGTTTGTGGATTTAGAAAAAGCATATGACAGGGTGCCAAGAGAGGAGGTGTGGTATTGCATGAGGAAATCTGGAGTGGCAGAAAAGTATGTTAGACTGGTACAGGACATGAGTGACAGATAGCTTCAAGGTGGAGGTGGGATTGCATCAAGGATCGGCTCTGAGCCCCTTCTTGTTTGCTCTGGTGATGGACCGACTAACAGATGAGGTCAGGCAGGAATCCCCATGGACTATGATGTTTGCAGATGACATTGTGATCTGTGGTGAGAACAGGGAACATGTGGAAGAGAACTTGGAGAGGTGGAGGTATTCACTTGAAAGAAGAGGAATGAAAGTCAGCTGTAGTAAGACAGAGTACATGTGTGTGAATGAGAGGGAGGCCAGTGGAACAGTGAGGCTACAAGGATCAGAGGTCACAAAGGTGCAGGACTTCAAGTACTTGGGGTCCACTGTCCAGGAAAATGGGGAATGTGGTAAAGAGGTGAAAAAGAGAGTCCAGGCAGGATGGAGTGGATGGAGAAAAGTTTCAGGAGTGATTTGTGACAAAAAGGTGTCAGCAAAGGTCAAAGGAAAAGTTTACAAGACAGTGGTGAGACCAGCTATGTTGTATGGTCTGGAGACAGTGTCATTGACAAAAAGACAGGAGAAAGAACTGGAAGTGGCAGAAATGAAGATGCTGAGGTTCTCCTTAGGAGTGACAAGGATGGATAAGATCAGGAATGAGATCATCAGAGGTACAGCACATGTTGAACAACTGGGAGATAAAGTTAGGGAGGCCAGACTGAGATGGTTTGGACATGTCCAGAGGAGGGACAGTGGGTATATTGGTAGAAGGATGTTAGAAATGCAGCTGCCAGGAAAAAGACAAAGAGGGAGGCCAAAGAGGAGATATATGGATGCAGTTAGAGAGGACATGAAGGTAGTTGGAGTGAGGACAGAGGATGCAGAGGACAGAGTGAGATGGAGGAAGATGACTCGCTGTGGTGACCCCTGAAAAGGGAAAAGCCAAAAGAAGAAGAAGAAGAAACAAAGAATTGTGTTTTTTTTTACGTGTTAATCTTGTTAAATTTTGAAGAACTGCGCCAGTGAGTCCTCCTGTGCACGCTCCCACAGCTGCCAATCGATTTTTGGCACAACACCAGCCCACATTTCCCGGGGATCAGTGGTGATGCATAATAAACACAACAAGTCAGCGGTGACACATCATAAACGTGACTTATACTCCGAAGTGACTTGTACATGTTTTTTTCCTCTTTGTGATGTTTTTTCAGGAGCGACTTATATGCTGGAAAATATGGTAAATACCTTCAGATACTGAACAAACAGCCTTTTCTGAAACTTTACTAAACATAGAGCCCATTCCACCATTTTATTAGAAGGCACAGTGACATTTGAAGGGCCCTGTGTGCAGGAACCCCATGCTCCAGTAGCTTTTAGCAACAAGCATTTCTGCTAATCGATTGGTCTCTGCTGCCTTGAATTAAATAATCAAAGCACAACAGCTCCGGGCAGCTAATGCTTTTTTTTCTTCCTGGGTGACCTTACCGGGGCAAACAAGTCAGCTGCAACACTCCTGATGCTCTCTGATGGAGTTGTACAAGATGCTGTGGTTTCACCAGATGCTGACCTTCTGTGGCATTAAATATAAAGAAAGAGCTCCACATTTTTGAGAAATAATGGATTCAATTTATTTCAATAGCACTGATGATCCCCCCGCTCAAACAACCCAGACGTCTGACTTAAAATGGCTGCCTGCAGACACGCTGGTTAGGTTTCAGTTTCTTTTAGATTCATTCATTAAAAGAATCGAAAAAATACAGTCTTTACGCCTCAGATGATTTCTCATTTTTGCTCCTTTAGGAATTTGTCTCATTTGTTTCAAAGCTGAGAGTTGCTGCTGTCACGGGGAAATATCTTACAGCAATTTACTGAAGCCCAACTTTGATGTACAGATGAAAATCCTGTGTGACAGAAGAAAAATAAGCTTTTTTTCCCAGTACCAAAGAGAGATGTTTCTCCTTTATTAAATCTGAGACGACCTATCAGTCTTCTTTACAGCACAGTTTATTGTCCACGGTGGAGCATCATTTTCCCAGAGAGAGTGCACATGTGTGAAAACAGATACCGTAGTCTGTGTGCTCCTGACAGCCAACTTTAATTGTTATTCCCTTGTCTTTACTGTACCATCTCCTCTGTCAGTCACTTCCTGTTCCCTTGTTCCTCTTTCTGACTCATTGTCACTCCTTCCTGCTTTCTCAGGCTACACTGCATTTCTACCCCTTTGCTTCTTTTGATCTTCTGCAGGTTAAACCCATCCTGAAAGATGAAATGAGAACAACTGGCTCATCCTTGGCTCCTTCAGCTGAGATCAATGTGATCTGGCAGAACTGAGGCAGAACAGCTGAAGGAGGAAGGCGAAAACTTCTCTTTTATTCTTGGGATGTTTACCCAGCCTATCGATGCCAAAGCTGTACTGAGAAATTATCTAATAAAACAACAAGTTCTTACTCTTTCCACATATTATTCGATTAACTTTCTCAAAGGTGGTGATTTCAGTTTGTTTTTGGCTCATTTACAGTATTATTCTTGTTATGAAGATGAGCAATTTACAGAATTTTATGCTAAAATTGTCTCACATCGCAACAAAGCCGATATGAAAAGTAAACACATGGCCTGTACAAATTAATTTAGCATCTTTCTGATGCCTTGTTTCAGTTCATGTTAATTTTCTTGGTTGTTTGTAGAATGGGCTTTTTTCTTTTTGCCACAGATCTGTCATGTTTACATATTTACACAGCATGTTGCTAAGATTACAAACTCAAGTTATACCTTTATCACCTTAAATCAAACCTTTTTTTAATTGTATTTTAAAAGCACTTCTGCATATTTTTGCATACAGACAACTCAAAAGTAAAAGAAAAAAAAAATCAAATGAAACATGCATGCAAAAAAACAAAAGGGAGGAAAATACAAGAAAAAAAGTTTATTCGGCTCTTGTGCCATAATATACTTTTCTAATGTCTTCCCCTGCTGAAGATAAAACACAGTGACAACAAATTGTGTATAATTAGGCCTCAGCGGCCGTTGGAGCATCTCTCCCCTGTATTGCAGTGATTGTTTTTATGTTCTACATGTTTCCTGGCAGCCCACTTACACCACAGCAGCAGTTCGGTCTCCCCCTGGCTCTGCTCACTGTGAAGTATTGAAGAATGGTGGCAGCTCATAAGAGAGATGAGTGTAAATGAGAGCAGGGATGGATGGAGCAGTGCTTCAGCCAAAAAACACATTGATTCTCCACCCTTTAAAGCTTCCTGCTACCTCCTCCCTGTCTGATAAATGCCTTTTCTCATTTTGGTTTACAGTGCAGCTGTGCAGGCTGCATACAGAGTGAGGCTTGCAGGGGAACATCAATAAACAGTGAAGTATGCACCCCCCTTTAGGCGCTTTGCTCCTGAGTCGTCATCAGAATGGGAGAGTTGAGGCGCTCTGTCGTGAAATTTCATTTCATGCTTTGTGTTTATATTGATTTACTTTGGTTTTTAGCCAAAATCTGTCACTATATTGTCAAAAGGCCAAGTCCCCTCTGCCCTTATGTCTTAAAAATGGACTGAAACTGATACATATTTCTCATCTACTAAGTGTAGAACAGCTTGATTGCTAAACAAGAGTGCATTTTGGCTTGTGTGTGTGTGTGTGTTGTCCTCCGGCCACTTCACCTTTGCTCTTAGAGGCTTGGGTCTCGTTTTCCTTTGGGGTTCGGAAGCGCAGCGGTTCGCTCAGCGGGCTCGTCCCAGACATGCTGATGGACTGAACGTGCACGATGTAGTCCGTCTCCTCCTCCAAGTCCCATAACGCACAGGAGCGTGTGGTGGTGTTGACTTCCTGGATGAATCGCAGCATGCGCACAGCTTTTTTCTGTTGTAGCAAAATACAGAGATTAGAAATTGTCTTAAAATGGCACTAAATGGGCCTTTTAAAGCTAACTAAAGGAAAAAAACATCTGGAGTATTAAACTTTTAAAAAAAAGTTGTCGTTACAGGTTTTGCACATGGTGCCAAAAGTGATGCCACCACTGCCGATTGCCAAGCGCTTTTGTGTTGTTTTGATTGATCTTTCAATTTTTTACAACTTGGCAAACACAGCCCGGAGAATTAATTTGCAAAATGGACAAACTGGAAGCAGAATCCTCTCAGCAATACATCAAAAAAGTAGGATGGGGATTATGACACACAACAAAACTTCCTTGATTATGTTGTTCTTGCAGAGCACCTGTTGTCTTCTGTTCATTCATTAAATACAATGAACAAAAATATAGTATTAATGCAACACTTTTGTATTTGCTCCCATTTTTCATGAGCTGAACTCAAAAATCCAAGACTTTTGAAGTCTTGATGGAAAACCAATCAGTATTGGGTGTGATCACCATTTGCCTCACACAGTGCAACACACCTTTGCATAGAGTTGTTCAGGTTGTTGACTGTGGTTTGTAGAATGTTGGTCCACTCCTCTTCAGTGGCTGTGTGAAGTCACTGGATGTTGTCAGGAACTGGAACATGCTGTCGTATAGGCTGATCCTGAGCATCCCAACATGCTTAATGGGTGATGTGTCCAAAGAGTATGCTGGCCATACAAGAACTGAGATGTTTTCAGGTTGTGTACAGATAATTGCAACATGGGGCTGTGCATTATCATGCAGCAACATGAAGTGATGGTCGTGAATGGATGGCACAACAATGGGTCAGGATCTCGTCGTGGTATCTCTGTGCATTCAAAATGCATCTGTATTTGTTGTCCATAACACATGCCTGCCTGCCCATACCATAATCCCACCAACACCGTGGTCCACTTGATTTACAACTTTTACATCAGCAAACCGCTCATCCACACAACGCCATCCACACAGTCTGCTATCTGCACTGTACAGTGAGAACCAGGATTTATACAAGAAGAAAACACCTCTTCAACGTGCCATATTATATTATGTATGTGAGCGTTCACTAAACATGCATGAAAGTCAAGTGGGACCTAAACGGACATAGCTTAATTAAAAATAAAAGCAGAAATATATAAATTGACCAATAAATAAATAAACAAACGTCAAAGGACAATTTAAATTAAAAGAGAACTTTATCTCATACCCTGATGCATGCTCAATAATCCAGGTAGAAAAATCTAAAAAAGCTAAGTCTGGTCCTCTGGACATTTTTTGCTTTGTTTTGTTTTTTGAATGTCCAGAGGACCAGACTTAGCTTTTTTAGAACTTTATCTCATGTTTTAAAAATTAATTGACCATCATGTTTTTTTTCCAGCTTAGTTCCAACAAATTATATATTTTAATTCATAATTTTACATTTTACTGTGCTTAAAATACCGGTAGGCCTATATATTTTTTTGTTTTTACTTTTACTCTTAGATGACTTGTGTTATGTAATTAAATTTAAAAAATAATCCACACAAGTCCTTATTTACGTAATGAGGCAGAAATGCATGAGGTGAAGTAAAGAGACAGAAAAATGTTAAAGCAACACATTTAATAGACAAATAAAATTGAACTCATGCATATGCATACATATTGCAACCAATGCCAAACTTGTCTCTGATTTTGCTTGTCTTGACCCTAAAAACTTTTCAGAGATAAGGCTTAAAGGACTCAAGAGCTCAGCACTTCAAGAAATCAGCAAAAATCTGCTTAGATTTGATGAGAGAGCCACAGTGAGTACTTTACACACAGAGCTGTCCAGTCTAGCATCCCAGTGGGATAGGCTCAAAAAGTCCCCTCTGGAAGAGTCCACTGTCAGGATAGGTACTGAGATGGAACAGGGTGGCCAGGAGGGCTCAGTTGAACCAGAGATTGAACTTGAAAGCAGGGCTTGTTCTTCTTGCAGAAACTGTGTTATCTGTGTTTACCTTATATTGACACAGTATAACCTTTTCACAGATGCCTACCCAGTTATAGGGCTGGCATACAAATATTTGTTGACCCTTTCATTGTCTCAGGTTGCATGTGAAAGAAGCTTCTCTACTCTCAAGTTCATCAAGAATAGACTACGAAGCACACTTAACCAGGAGCATTTGGAGGCATAGAAAGAACTTCTTATGTCCATTGACAATGACAAAGTAACAAATATGGTGGCAGAATGTAGTGCACTTCTTAGGCGCTTACTGATGCTGATCACATGTCAAACTCGAGGCCCATGGGCCAAATCAGAGTCAGAGTCAGAGTCAGAGAGTCTTTATTGTCATTTGCACCGCATGTGGTACATGAGATGAAAACGAGATTATGTACACGAGGTCCCAGTTACATCCAACAACAATGAAAGAGAAAAACAGTAATAACATCTAGAACTAACTAAGAAAAGCATCAACTAGTAATACACTAAGCTTAATATAGTGGGAATAAACAGCAGCACGAACATGAGTTTGTATGAGCAGATGGTCACAGATGAACACAGATGAACACAGCAACAAGAAAACAGATCAGCATCAGCATGATGTGATATTTTGCAGTGTTTATTTTTTATTTTATTTATTCATGAGTCTAACAGCCTCAGGGTAGAAGCTGTTCCTCAGTCTAGTGGTTCTACATTTGATGCTCCTCAACCTCCGTCCTGAGGGGAGTGGGGCAAAGAGTGAGTGTGCTGGGTGAGTGAGGTCTTTCATGATGCAGGTGGCTCTTTTCCTGCATCTGGAGGTGTAAATGTCTGTGATGGTGGGGAGACTGACTCCAACAGACTTCTGTGCAGCCTTCACCACTCTCTGCAGAGCTTTCCTCTCTTCAACTGTGCAGCCTCCATGCCACACGTTGATGCTGGAGCACAGGATGCTCTCCACTGCACACCTGTAGAAGGAGGTGAGGACTGGGCTGCTCAGACCAGCTCGTCTCAGCCGTCTGAGGAAGTAGAGTCTCTGAGACGAGCTGGTCTGAGCAGCCCAGTCCTCACCTCCTTCTACAGGTGTGCAGTGGAGAGCATCCTGTGCTCCAGCATCAAATCTGGTCTCATTGACATTTTATCTGGCCTCAAATTTAATATTTTAAATGTAAAATTGTTCTATGGTTTATCTTTTTGTCACTGTATTTAGTGCAAACTTCTCATGACAGCTGGCCAACAGTTCAAGCCAACAAAATTACGTTTTGAGTTTTTCAGTTATCTTTGAGTCTGATATGGAAAGAGCAACAAAGAATTGACTTATCTTTTTCTGTTTTTTAAGTCAACTAATTTAGTTTTTTCCCCACCTGATTTGCTGAATTGTAACAAAATGTAACAAAAAATTATAACAAAAAAAAAAAGGTTGTTGATTGTATTGCAATTAAAAAATATTATAGGCTACATTTTTGCCTAATATTTTTAAAATGTGAAAAAAAAATGGGCCACTCTTGGCCATTAAACTCCCGGGCTGAAAAGTTGCCCCACTCCGCCCCTGGCGTTTGCCCACTCAAGTTGGTTATGATGAGAAACTGCAGTCAGATTTAGACCTCGATGAGGATAATAATAATAATAATAATGAATTCCATTTATAATGCACTTTTCATTAATAAAAATCTCAAAGTGCTACAAAGTGTAACAAAGCAAAGATCAAAATAAAACAAGTGATAAAATCAAATAAAATCAATAATAATATCGACTAAGATCAAAGATAAAATCATGTGGATGCAGATTAGGCTTGCTTAAAAAATAAATAAAATAAAACAAGTGATAAAATCAAGTAAAATCAATAATGATATCAGCTAAGATCAAAGATAAAATCATGTGGAGGCAGAATAGGCTTGCTTAAAAAGAAAGGTCTTTATGCTGCTTTTAAAGTCAACCAGTGACTGTGGAGCTCTCAGGTCGTCAGGGAGGGAGTTCCACAGGCGGGGGGCATGTGATGATGATGATGATGATGAGCATTCAGATGAGCATTCAGATGAGCTTCTCTGAGACAGTTTCTATCAGTTTGTGCAGAAATGCTTTGGTTGTGCAAACTGATTGTTGCAGCAGCTGTCCAGGTTGTTGGTCTCAGACGATCTTAAGAGGTGAAGATGCTGGATGTGAAGGTTCTGGGCTGGCATGGTTACACGTGGTCTGCAGTTGTGAGGCCAGTTGGATGTACTGCCAAATTCTCAGAAATGCCTTTGGAGACAGCTTATGGTAGAGAAATGAACATTTAATTCATGGACAACAGCTATGGTGGACATTTATTTATTTTTAATAAAAAAAAGTATTTCAAACGTAATATTTCAGACAAAACATGTATAGCAACAATGTGATAATCAAATAAAATGTTTGAAAAGGAGTAGGATGAATCACATGTAGTCCTACCCCTATTCTCTTTTATTTCAAAATATTCTAATTTCAGTATGATTTCTTTACAACAATGCATTATTAACCCCTACTTAATCATATTTCTCTTTACACTCCACCCCAACCCCTTCCACATATCTTTAGCCTGAGAACATGTTTAAAAGAACATCTTAAAACTCCCACAGTCCGCATGCCAATTGTGTGCTCCCTCAAAACTTGCAACATCTGTGGCATCGTGCTATGTGATAAAACTGCACATTTCAGAGTGGCCTTTTATTATGGTCAGCCTAAGGCACAGCTGTGCAATAATCACGCTGTTTAATCAACATCTTGATCTGCCACACCTGTGAAGTAGATGGATTATTTTGGCAAAGGGGAAGTGCTCACTCACACAGATGTACGCAAATCTGTGAATATTTCAGAGAAAAAGGCCTTTGGTGTACATCGAAAAATCATATCTTTGTGTTCAGCTCATGAAAAATGGGAGCAAAAGCAAGCGTTGCATTTATATTTTTGTTCAGTGTATTTACAGTGATGCTGGAAACAATATTCTGACACAGAGGCAAACGGTTAATGTTGCATTCCTGTTACTCACCTGCTGTGTGATGGCAAAGCCGATGACAGGGTCTCCCTCTGGAATGTCCCATGACACCACGGCGTAGTTCGCTTTCACCTCTCTGATGGTCACATTGACAGGAGGCGACAAGCTATCTGCACACAAAGAGACAGAAACAGAAGCTTTTTGTTCCTTCTGTGGTACAAAGCAAAGATGTTGAAATTTCCAACAATGTGGCAGAAAGCCAATTTCAGTAGCGTGAATAAATGGCTGCGCTGAGTCCATTATATGAGCTGCGATTCATGATGGAGTGTAGTGGAAGTAAAACAAATTCTGTGAGCGGAGGGGAAGATTTAGTGTCGTCTGTGGGGTGCAATCAGGGGTTTCATTTGTCTTGCAGAAACTTTGTTTCTAAAGGTTCTGAACTGGAACTTTTCATCTTAAAATTACCATTTCATTACGTTGAGCCACCGTTAAATATATTTCAGCAAATACTGGATGCAGTGAGGTGAAATTTTATGTGCAAAACCAAAGCAGCCACATCCTGATGTACAGTAGATACTCATCGTACATCACAGAAAGGGATATGCACAGAGATTTTATTTCTCAGGATGACTTGAAATCAGAAATTTCTATTCGACATCGTAAGACATACTTTACATTCAGAGAAAACCGTAAAATTTAGACCTTGCCCTTAAGGTGCTTTTACAAATACTGGGTTTACAACAGGTTTTGACCCAAACAACTCTTCTAAAAGAATGCTGCTGAATTCAAATTATTCAAATATATTTTGAAAAATGTGCAATCTGACCTTGGAGGAGTTTTTTTTAGCTTCATCTCATGCAGCGTTATTTCTTTTTTTTTTTTTTTTTCATAGCAACTGCAGAAATGAACACAATAAGCTAACAGTATGTTTTGGGGCATTCAAACAACATGACGTTACAAACACAATAAAATAGAGCATAAGGAGTCAAATGTATGGAGGACAGAGTATGACAAAATTAAATAAATAAATGCATAAAACAAACTTCACAATTAAATGCATCATTTAATTGTAAAAATGCATCATTAAATAATTAAATATACATTAAATTATTAAATAAACCATTTAATAATGAAATGCACTATTAAAAAAGTTGACTTGACTATTGTTGCCAGCAACAGTCAGATTTACTATTAATCAGCTGTATCCATCCCTGTTCCAATTTATTTACCACAAACTCTGGGGGCGCATCTATAATCCTAGCTTGTCTTAAAATATCTAACCAGTTCACGAGAGAGCAAATGAAGGCCCTGCAGTGTTGCCATATCTCGTGATAGAAACTAGCAACCAGCTCTATGAAAACAAGTCCAAAACAAGCCCAACTGGCAACCCACCACACTGTGTAAAAGAGGCAGTTTTTAAACAGTATAAATGTACATTTATTATGGCGTTACACATAAACAACAGCAAAATTATGTTAAACACTTTGAATAATATACTTTTGAGCTCTGATAAAAAAAATACATTTTGCATATGTAATTTTTTTCTACATATTTTTAAAAACAAATCGTCCTGACATCTGCCTGTGAGTGAAGCCCCCTAGTGGTCGGCCACAGTATGAGTGTTTGGGGTGCGCGCCCACAGATACATTTGTACAGGTAATCCCCGAATTACGACGGAGATCCGTTCCTACGTGACGTTGTAAGTCGAATTTCATCGTAGGTCGGAAAATACGTACAAACTGCACCTTATACGTACAATACTGTATTTTAATAAGCACTTAGCCTACCCTAACACAGTACCCTACATACTTATCAAAAAACACTTACATTTGGAGCCATAATGAAGGGGAAAAAATTAGTTATTTTCCTACTGGGAGCTGGTGGAGTCTTCATCCGTCTGTTAGCATGTTAGCTCGTTGCTCAGCTGTAGCCTCTCTGCCTCGTAAACCTCTGGTCCAAACAATGAGGTCTCCTGTACTTTTCCACGTGCGGTCCACAGATTACAGTAAGGTCTGTTAGCATGTTAACCCCGCCTAACCTCCTCTGCCTCCGGTCTGCCTGTAAACCTCCGGTCCAAACAATGAGGTCTCCTGTAATTTTCCACTGAGTGCGCTGTTTCTGCCGTCAAGCTATGCTACTGCCGTCAAAACCGGAAGGAACTCGGAACTCGGCTTTCAAAATAAAAAAATTCAAAATATATATATTTTTTAAATGGAGATGCGTGTCGTAACCCCGAAACGTCGTAAGTCGAGGCCGTCGTAAGTCGAGGCCGTCGTAAGTTGAGGACTACCTGTATATGTTTATGTGTGCGCCTGTCGCCTCTCCAACTTGGGTGGGCACGATAAACAGGAAACGGGGGCATGGAAGGGACAAACTACCTACAGTACTACCACTCGTCTTTTGCTTTACTCTGCGGAGCTGGGAGATAATCAACTACTTTCACTCGGAAAGAAAGTCAAGCCCAAGTAAACAACTTCACATTCAAAACAAGCCCAGAAAACCGCAAGCCGTGACTCACAAGATTTGCAAGCGACTTTAGAACAAAAAATAAAAAACAAGCCCAAAGTCGCTTATAATAAGCAGATTTGGCAACTATGGCTGCCATGTATTAACTGACTTCAGACCAAAGCAATGGATTTCACAAGATCAGTGTTAGTCCTGCCCTATTCCGGCCCACTGAGTTTAATGAGTGAGACTGACAGTTACCATAATTTCATGGTGACACACGAGAGTGAAATGTGAGTGACAAAAATAAATCATGAAATAAATAATTTAATTGTGTATTTAATGATTTAATGATGTATTTGTAGTGGGCATGACCGTGTCCACTTTGATACACCTGTGTATTTTTGAACTGTTCCAGAGATGACCTTTACTGACCTCTCAGTAAAGCAAGACATTTACTACAAATTATTCCATTAGTTGTAATCTGAGAACATAGTCACCAAAAGAGACTATTTCTATCTTTGATTTTATTCTGATGTGATCAAAAGAATAACTTTTGTCATTTTCATGATATATGTTATGCTGTGTTATTCTTTTAATATGGAGTATTACTGTGTTACTTGACCATATAATGGTGTCAGAGTTGAATTTTATGTCAAACTGTGCTTTTCAGATTTGTTTTAGAAGTGTTAAGACGCTAATCCAAGTGTTTTTCCTCTTGGAGTCTATGAGTCTGTCTTTTCCTAAACATTTCCCTCTGCTGCTGGCTGTAACCTTGGGTCGTGATAACGGCAAGTGAACTCCTCGACTGCTTCTTCTGAACCAATCGGAAAGAGACAAGTTTCAGAGTTCTATCTTAAGGTTCTAAGCTAAGCTGAACACTTCAGAGTTTTGAAACAGTTAGTTCCCCAGAGTCTGCTGGGAACTTCAAGATGTGAGGTCGTCCCAAAGTAGCTGGATGAACTCAGTCACACGCTAAGGACACGTCATCCAGTTAAGGACTAATAACATGCTGTTATGAGTCTACTTCGAACGAGCGTAAGCTCAAAACTTTGTTATTCCTTCCTGGAATAGTTATCTTGAAGTCAGAG
Source organism: Garcialebias charrua (assembly GCA_038048925.1). Taxonomy (NCBI): domain Eukaryota; kingdom Metazoa; phylum Chordata; class Actinopteri; order Cyprinodontiformes; family Rivulidae; genus Garcialebias; species Garcialebias charrua. Next base: position 16,836 of record JBBPBX010010917.1, on the reverse strand, counting down.
GCCAGGAGCTGACGCATTTTCTGATGACCAACGCGAAACCAGGAGACGTTGAAAACGTAAACTAGAACCAGCTCGGACGTGCTGGGCCTGAAGGACTCTGTGCATCTGAAAGGCTGGTGTCATCTCTTTATCAGACTCGTCGTCGAAGGTAAAGAGCTGTTTACAAACGTACCTGGATTTTAGCAGAAGTCTGATAGGAAGTGTCACTTCTGGTAACATGCTCAAGACAATTTCCTTTAAACCATCTCTCCATCTTTCCTCCTATTTCCTTTTCCCTCAATTCTAAGCTGGAAACTAATTAAGTCATAGAGCCTCAGACTAAATATGTTAACATCCTGTATTTATGTCTGTTGTGTTACAATTTAAATGTGCTGACGTGTTAAATTGCAAGAAAGTGAGATCATGTCAATCAAGTGTAATGGTGTTAATTTAGTTGATTTATTTTAAATAAATGGTAGTGTCTTTGACATATCAAACTAAGTTAACGTCTCTGTCACTTAATGGCTTTATTTATTTATCCATCATAAAGATCACAGAAATATTGGGTAAACTGAAAAAGAAAGAATCCGTGAAATTACTATTCAATCTGAATGAGTAAATTAATTAAGGTAAAGAGGTCAGTATTAATATTGACCTCCTCATAATCCTTTACATCTGGTGGCCCGTACGGGGAACGAACCCGCGACCTTGGCGTTATCAGCACCCTCATAAATGTAATATTTAAATAGTACATTTCGTTATTATGTATTTATTTATTTCATTTTGTCACATTCCATCCTCCATAAAAAGGTGCTTACTAGTCACAGACACATAATCCAAAACTCATAATAAAACATAAAACCGATGGTCCTACAAATATCTTCCATGTTTTCCATGAAAAACAAGAATCTAGTCTTGAACTGAATTGCTCAGAACTATATAAAATAATTTGTTTTTTGCAATGCAAGATCCTATGAAATTTATATATGATTTTCACAGACATTTTGGACGAGTTTAGTGTGATGGAAGTGTCTTGATCTATCAAAGAAACTAAAAGCAGCCTCAATTGTTATACATGTTTCAAAATTATGAAGCTGTGTTGATTTTTTTCAGAGCCACAATAAAGCATTAACTTGAACTCCTCACCGCTTTCTCTTTTTATTATGCAAGTAAATGCGCAAAACATAAAAACGCTCCAAGAAAAAATACAGACATCTGTGACCTTTGACCTGTCTAACCCATCTTCACTATATGTGTGGGTTTCTGCAATGCGTGTGTTTTTATTTAGCTCAGCATCCTGTTCCAAACACACCTCTGGTGTAATTATGGTCATATTCTACAAGAGTTGTGAATAATAATTTACTTTCATTAGATAATTAGTTGTGAGATTGTGAGCCCTTTGGTGGCCTCAGCTGCTGGGGAATAAGAGTCTATTATTATGTAGCACAGACTGAACAAAATTAATCGCACGCATCTCATGGTTGCAGCGTAGATAAGACAGTAATGATTACATTTTTATGAATTCACAAACATTTTCGATTGAATCTAAATTGTATGGCTACGAATTCTGACAAATTGCTATTAGTGACAACAAATTGACGAAAGTCAAGCTTAGTGTTGACTGTTTAAAAGGAAAACAAAAAAGGTTTAGTTCTCATGTGTCTTTTATGTCGTTGTAAAGTTTGATTGATTTTTTTTAACGAAGCGAAGCAGAAAGGTGAGTAAAGACGAGAAGAGGTGCTGAGTTTAAACGAGGCCACTCGGCGGCCTTTAATGGGCCATAAATCTTATTCAGCCAATCAAATAAAATCAATTGAATAGGTTAACACTATACTCTCACCCTACGAGCAGTCCAGCCCTCAAAGTGTGTGATTACAGGACAATGAGCAGCTGCAGCACTCCTTACTGTACTCCCAGAAACAGGGAACAGAATCCAAAGCAGGCTTTTGTGTTTCGAATCAACTCACTGCTGCTGGTGACATTTTGACGAATGGCCTGACTAACCGCACATGACAAGAAGGAGACTGGCTGCATCTCTTCATCAGTGCAGTAGGGGTGGGAAGGGGGTGCTCTCATGTTTGTAGTGGATTTGTTTTGTTTACTGTCTGCTGTTTACTTGTTTAGCCTGCAGGATCTGAGGCTGCGGAGTCTGCCGGGACTGAAGGAATTACAAATGTAGCTTAACATCTCTGCTGGTGCTCGCTTACTCGCTGTTTAGCTTCTGGAAACACATTTATTTCTCCGACTTTGGCACAGTTACTTTGTTGACACATGCTCAAATGGTATTCAGAATCAACCTGGAAGAACATTAAAGAGAGTCTTTGTGTGGATAGTTCATGGTTTCTGCCTCAGCTCACCTGAATTATCTTAACAGATCATTACAGGCTTCTGTTGGACTTGATGATGGGCTGAAGAGATAATTCAGTCATTTGAATTAGATCCAAAGCCCACAGGCTGGGTTCGGATGAAACACTGACTTAATTTAATCTCCCCGTTGGCGTCAATATTCCAAACAGAGCCCAGAGAATAAAGTAAATGTTCAAATTTATTTGCATCCCTTTTTCAGAGTTTCTGATTGTGCATCTCAAATTGAACTTTTCCTACTTTCTTCTTCAGCAGCAAGCAAGTATTAACCTTCAGAAAGAAGATGTGTATGATCATTCTTTTTGAAGTTTGAAAGGTTGCTGTTTGACAAATGACTAGCAGCTGCTGAGTCAAAAAAACAAGAAAAAAAACAAATAGTTCTTAATTCTTTTTCTCACACAAGATCAAAACATATACAGTAATAATTACCGTATTTTCAGACTATAAGGTGCACTCAAAATCTTTTTTTTTTTCCTTCAAAAATCAATAAGTGAGCCTTATAATCCGGTGCACCTTATGTATTAATTCTGGTTGTGCTTACTGAACTTGAACCAATTTTATGTGGTACACAGAGCTCAAAAATCTGTCAAAATGTTTTAGGTTCACTTAATGCATCTTATAATCCGGTGCACCTTATAGTCCAAAAAATAGGGTAAAATGTGGAGCCACTGTGCTCTAAAGAAAAACAACTTTAAAGCTCTGTGTACGTTTTTTTTTTTTGCTGCTTTTTGACATTATTTATTTTAGTGGTAATTTCTGCCTTTGTCATTTGTTTTAAGTTGTAAAAAAGGGTCACATTTTTTATGTTAACTTTTTTAATTAACCAAGCACACAAATTAAATTAATTTGTGTTTTTAATAGAGCTCTGACATGCAACATCTCCTTTATCATGTTGATGGTAATTTTACACTGAAGGTTTATTTGGTCTAGAATACATGGTTGACAACTTTTGGCTATAAAGATTGTTATATGGTACACTATTTACAGTATGAAGTGGAGAAAATAATGTACAGTAATATCAAAAGTCAAAGTCAACTTTATTGTCAGATCTGCAATATGTACTGTACAGGACATACACAGGACCGAAATTGCGTTTCTCTCAGTCCCTCGGTGCAACAGTAAACATCTAAACATTGAAACACTGAAACATATAATAATAGACATAAGCATAAAATAGTAAAACTAACACTGTCCTGAGTTTTTGCATAGTGGTATAAGAGTATGAAAATTTACACTCTAAAACTAAAACTAAAACATTAAACATTTAATGAACATAATATTGTCCTGAGTTTTTGCATACTAGTATAAAAAAAGAGTATAAAAAGTATAACTAAAATAAACTAAAGGTTTCTAGCATTGACATTTGCAAAGTGGCAAAGCAGCGTATGAGTCAATGTACACAGTATATGTATGAGGTAGTAGTTGATGTTGTTGTAGAGGCAAAAAGTGGCATATGCAGTAAGGCACATTGGGCATCCCTAAATAAGACCGTTCAGAGCACACTGTATATGTACCAGCAGTGGTGTAGATATTAGAGTAGTGTAAATAAATGTAAACAGTAGTAATTACATGTAAGCAGTAGTAATAAAAGTAAACAGTATTAATAAATGTAAACAGAGAATGTAAACAGTATTATGATTATAGGCAGTGATGTAATACAGACATTAGTGCAAGTATGAGAAGTAGTGCAAACTGTATGAGCACATGACCGAGAGTTTAGTGAATAACCCGTTTGATGACACAGAGTCTAGTGTTAAAAACTTTGTGTTGAGTGATAATATGTGAGAAAGTTTTAGTGTTAAGGCAGTTCAAATGGGAGGGGAGGCAGAGCAGGCAGAGTGTTTAGCATTCTGACTGCCTGATGAACAGAGCTGTCTCTCAGTCTGCTGGTTCGAGCCTGGAGACTCCTCAGTCTCCTCCCTGATGGCAGCAGTCTGAAGCAGCTGTGTAGTGGGTGTGTGGGATCACCTGCCATGCGGTGGGCTTTCCGATTGAGGAGGCGTTTGCTGTGTAAGTCCTGCAGNTTATCATGTTGATGGTAATTTTACACTGAAGGTTTATTTGGTCTAGAATACATGGTTGACAACTTTTGGCTATAAAGATTGTTATATGGTACACTATTTACAGTATGAAGTGGAGAAAATAATGTACAGTAATATATTACATTAGTTTGAATCAAGTACACAAGCTCCTCAGATTACTTGATGTAATTTCTTGAGCATTAATCATCAGATCCGCTCATCAAACACCAAAGTTCTCCTGGAATTAGATAAACTGATTACTTTCTTGAGATGTACAGGTAATTTTAATTATGTACTAAAATAAAAGTCATTTATTTTGTTCAGATGAGAGCAAAAATAGTAATAAAAAGAAAAAAAATGTAATGAAGCACAGAAAAAGCACAATCCTAAAAAGATTAAAACAGCTTTTCTTTCATTCTTAAAAAGGAAGTGATTGCAAAACACTAAATGTTTTCCTAAAGATAGATGCAATTTTATTTAATTTGTAGCACTCTTTTATGGTGCTTGTTTTGTTATATATACATATAAAAATAGAATTGCATTTGACCTTAAAAACAGATATTTATCTATTCAAGACTAGTAAACAGATGAATTAACAATTAAAGCAAAGGAGTGTTAAAAATTGAAGTTTTAAAATATAAATGATTCTCTTAGTTTTTTTATGCCCTTATGGTACTTTAAGTGTCCTCACGTAACAGAGCTTTTGTTCTGTATCTTTGTTCATCTCCTCTTTATTGCTTGGCTGCTTGACTCTGGGACAGAGTGAAGAAACTGACCATGACCGTGTTCCCTAAATACCCACATGACACAAAATCAGCTCTAATGAAACACCGGACAGATGTCTTCATAAACTGTCTGTGGCTCACCCTGAGGGATGGGGGTGACTTTCAGCCACAACATGACCATCTCTGTTATCCGGATGATGATGATCAGAGTGGCAGCTAATTGTCCCATGCTGAGCAGCATAGAGGATGACAGCTCCTTAATACCCTCCTAAATTAAACACATTTCAGAGAAAACGAACATGTAGCCAATCATTGCTGGTGCACAAAATATTTAAACACATTATTGCTTTATGAACACGTCTCTAGACTGGATTTTGCTGCACATGTTCCAAAGTGTGCTGACAAAGAAGTGGAGGCTGAGTGCTGCAGGTTGCACGAGAATATGTAATATTGAGCATATACTGTAGGGTGCTCTAAAGATCAAATCATTTTTCTAATTTTCCCAGCTGTGTAGTTCTATTTTCCCGGGTGATCTCAGTGGAAGTATTTCTCTTACCTCACATCATTCTGTGTACCTCATTTAAACGTGGAATAAACACGACGTCAGCACTGTGACTGCAAGTTTCATTTGATCTGAATAATAAAATGGTCTCTTACGCAGCAGCTCTGCGTTAGTCAGATGATATCTACAGCAATCTTATTTTCACGTGCTTTAAATACAACTTGCAAATAAGCAATACGTACTGATATGCGCTACATGCTCAAACCAACCATGTTCAAGTACACCAGGAAATGGAGAAGGGCAGGCTTTATAAAGTTAAAGTTCCAGTGTACTGTATACATTTTTTTATGGTATGATGTAAAAAAAAGTCAAAAATATTATTCACATCGAAACACATTTTCTCAAAATTCAGTGAGCATTTGACTGAGGTGACACTGAATATCACAATCAATTAAAAACAGAAAATAAATAAAGATATCATCAAATTCTAAAACATCCCTACAAAATATTAGACTGTGGCTAAAATGTAACAAAAAAAGTTTAGTCAAATATTTGTTTTTCGATGTGAATTAAAAAAAATATTGGATTTGTTCTTTGATCATTTGTGATTTAAAAAAAAAAATGTCATCCTATGCTCTCATTCAAATCAATTTCAGAAATACTTTAAAAAAATGGTTTTGCAGCTACAGAGTAAATGTTGGAAATTAGCATCCTTGTAATGTACAATTCTTGCCCTTAGATGGCACTATATTATATTCAGTAGACCTTTAAAATAATTTTCATTTGCTTATTTATTTATTTATTGCAAGTTTAAAGCCTTCTAATTTTTTTTTATTTTTCACACTAACGAATTAAAGTAATTGTGAAGTGTGTTCTCTATATTTGATTATTTAAAAATTTGGCATTTTCACTCCAGCAAGTTTTTTTGGATTATTTAGACAAGACAAAACTTTTTGTCTTTGCTAATTACCCAAATTAAACAATATACATTTTGTTTGAATGTTTTACTCATTTCATATATAATTTGTTTTGTCCTCTACACAAGCTGATCCTGTGGGCTTTGCCTATACAATACAAACCTAATCATGCAATCTCAGATCCAAGTCAAATATTATTCAACACATATTTTTAAATTCTTCTTGCAATATAAAAAAAAACATTTTCCAGACCTTATTTCACATTGATTAGGCTGCTCAGACACATTTCAAGGAAGCATATCTTTCACAAATACTCAAAGATGTGTCATAAGTAAAATGATCATCAGCACTGGAGCTGAGCATTATTTTTTATACTTAATATGCTCAGGAATCAGTCCTGTCAACACATGTGTCTTGTCCAAGAAGAGAAGATGCTGAGAAAAAATATTAATAACAATAGCTATATAAAATAATAAGTACATTTGCAAAATGTTGTGTTTCTTTTTACAACAAAAATACCTGTCATGGTAGGCTTTTTGACAATCACATGAACAGAAAGTATTCTGCTGTATTCATACCCCTCTACTCACTACAGACTCATGTTCAGGCTGCCGTTTAATATATTGTATTATTTTACATTATTAGTGTTCAGCGTATAGCTTAGATCCTTTAGCATATTGTTTAGCATAAATCTTAGAGTATATCTTATACTTTTTCTTTTAATGCTTTGTATTTTTGGATGTAACTGGGACCTTGTGTACACAATTTCGTTCCACCTCATGTAGTATATGTGATGCAAATGACGATAAATAAACTTGAATTTGAAGTCTGAGCCCATTCTGCTTCACCACACTTGTGACCCTATTAAAGTTAAACTGTGATTTAGTTTTTGGGTGGTGTTCCAGCTTCCATCCAGCCCCATGGGGAGACACGGATTTGTACCACCCTATTACAGCTCTGCAATCATTAGAAGTGCCTTTCTCAAATTCGGGCCCCCGGGCTGGTTCTCCTCCCCGGGATGCTAATGAGCTAGTCTGTGGGTTTTAAAGCTAAAGCGAGAACCGCGTGTTAGATACATCCCACTCTACCATCATCTGGCCTTTAAAAGGGAAGCACAGGCCTCAGGTGTTTCTGCTCCTCTTCAAATCACTTCTTGCATCAAGCTGCTAATTTCGGTGCAGCAACTTCAACCTCTTCATGCCATGTCTAATGGCAAGTAAACAGTCATTCTGTATGGAAGCTGTAATAACCAGCAGGTGGGATTGAATATTTAAGCAGCATGGATTCCAAGAAACGCTTTAGTAGCAGGATGAAAAACTTTTAAAGAGCATGTGGACCTACAGGGGTTTTTGATGAGAAATAAATGAAGCTATGATGATAAACATCCAGAAGCAATAGCAAACTGAACTGGGATTGCTTTTTTGATTTTGAAAGTGGAATTGCGTGAAATAGTTCTAAGTAATAGTCAGTATCTTCCCTGCAGTAGACTACCAGCACATCCTCACGATTCAAACACATTTCTAACAAATACAGTTTTAACAAACCTTAAGCCTTGGAGCTGTGCGAGCTGCACCTTTGTTCTTATAGTTAGTACACCCACAGCTGCTAGATGCAGTCTCACATATTTCCAGAAGTAATAAGGTGAGGTGGAGTCATCTGTCTGGTGAATAATTGTGAGAAGCTAGCTATCACAATGCTCACAAACTACATCTTGTCGGGTTTTACAACTATAGGCAGTCCTCGACTTACGACGGCCTCGACTTACAACGTTTCACGGTTACGAACGCCCTCCCATTGAAAAGCATTGTTTTGAGTTACACGGTTTATGCGCCTTTACACCAAAAAATACAGTACCGAAACTCAGCGGAGGCGGAAATTTACAGGAGGGAGGGGGGAGAGTGTACCTTAGTGGCCACGGGCAGAGGATTACAGCTGAAAATTACAGGAGACCTCATTGTTTACAGGCAGACCGGGGCAGAGGAGGTTAGGAGGGGCTAACATGCTAACAGACCTTACTGTAAAACTCTGGACCGCGCGTGGAAAAGTACAGGAGACCTTTGTTTGGACCGGAGGTTTACGAGGCAGAGAGGCTACAGCTTAGCAACGAGCTAACATGCTAACAGGCGGAGGAAGGCTTCACCAGCTCCCAGTAGGTTATTAACTCTTTTTTTCCTTCATCGTGGCTCCAAATGTATGTGTTTTTTGATAATTATGTAGGGTACTGTGTTAGGATAGGCTAAGTGCTTGGTAAAATACAGAATTGTACGTATAAGGTGCAGTTTGGACGTATTTTCCGACTTACGACGAAATTCGGCTTGCGACGTCACGTAGGAACGGAACTTGTTCGTAAGTCGGGGACTACCTGTAATGGCTCACAATTTCTGTTCCGTCAAAGACTGCAAGCTGTTTTACTGCTATTTTCCATAATCATTGAAAATATAAAAAAAAACGCTTTTCGGTAGACTTCCTCATTTCTTTGTTCTTTAATTTGTTTCACATTATTTCTGTATCTGCCTCCTTATAAGATAATTCAGACATTTTGTGCTTTTCTTTGCTTTCTGTGCCTATTTTTTCTGTTATAGACACTTGATGCAAACCCCCCCCTCAAAGATGCCTGAACTGTCTATCTGTTTTTGTCTCTCTTTATGTTTTGTCTCCTTCTGTCTATGTTCTCGCTGTTACACTTTTTAGCAGCTTCTCCATTGCCCGTGGGTAAAGAGCTCTACCTATAGCTGACACTTCAATGGAAAGCTAGTGAAGATATGGTGGGTGAAAGAGGGAAATGTTTCTCAGTCATATAGTATTCTGCTATGGATTAGCCTCATGAGTAAGCTGGTTTGCAGTGTAGGCCATTGGTCTACTGCTGCTGTTAAAAAATAGCTTTGAACAAAGTATTTTATTTGAAGTTTTACTACAATGTCTTTCAAAACCGTCCCAGTTTGTGTATTTTTATGGTTATAATGTACGTGCACAGGCAATCTAAGGTCCTGTCAGCCTTTGTAAACAGCAGTTCAACTATCAAATAATCAATCATACCTAAGTTTTTTTTTTCATGCTCCTTTGTAGAGAAATGAGTTATTTACTCTTGGGAAGTGAATGTTTTTCCATCCCTGCCAGCCAAAAGTGCACAGAGGTAAAGATGACGCGGTTGAAAAACACCATCCTTCTATTTGATGGAGGACGCACACACTTGCATTTCTCTAATTAAATGTCAAAAAGCTGAGTGTGGAAACCAATGCCGCGTTTTCACAGACAGAATGCAAGCCAGTTAATTTAAAAAGGCAAAGGAGCGCCGTGAGGCTGATTATTTGACAACCCCACTGCTAATGAAATCTACGCTCAAATTAGGAGCGACACCCTCCCCTCCTTTCTCTTCACCCCAGGCAGGACGGTAAAATGAGACGGAGCTGATAACGCTAAAGGAGCTCACAGCTTGATCCAGGATTATGAATATGATATTAGCACTTCACAATACACCTTTTGTGTCTTTTACTTGTCACTTCCTGTGGATTCCCGCTCTCTGTGGAGTTTTCTCAGACCTGAGGATGACAGGAGCAGAGCTGGGATAGTATCGCCTTTAGGGTGTCACAGGCAGGTGGATCGGGAGAACATGAATAAAACTAATAGCTTCCATTTCCTGTATGTTTCACTTTTCTTTTGCCACTGGCGCTCTGGATTTCTTCTTATTGGCTTTACTTTCAGTGATACCCCTTCATCTTTGTGCCATCATTACCCATCATTACCCCTTTGCCTTTTGTTTGCACATTTATATCTGCCTTGCAGTGTTGTCTATTCTGATGTGCATTTGCTGACCCAACATGTCTGCTCTAGTGCTTTCACTAGCTCAGGTTTCCATTCCTTGAAGCAATTCTTATGAAAAGGCTCAAGAGTAAGAATTTAAACAACTTGAAGCTAAGCAGCAATGTGCATTGTATCAATTACTAGTGAAGTATATGAGGCTCTTTTTTGTTTCGCAGTTATTGTAAGTGGAAGCAAATTGAAAATATAATAAACTTACTAAATTAAAACTAATAGCTCATCTTTACAGTATTTGTTTGTATCTTAAACGTGCATTAGTCATATGACTTTTTTGTGCTATAACTCAAACAGCAATAATATGATCACCGTCTTCTTTAAAAGAGTAAAAAAAACTCCTCAACTGGAACATTTTCTACACATTTTCTAAATTCTGAATTAAAAATGACTAACAGTGAGCTACTGTTGCAGAGTGCTCACAAACAAAAAAGAAACATTTGCATTTATGTTCACTTTTTTGCTTGCTAAAGAAAATAATATTCCATGCTTCTTTGTCAAACACAAAACTGCAACTGACAATGAGTTATATCCAGCTATATCAGTGTTTGTAACCAGAAAAATCTAGTTTAGGACTTGCATGCATAAGCTGACCTGAGAACATCGCCACGCAGATACAAGAAGTTCACGCTCTGTGCATTTATACTTAAAAAAGAGGAGTTTCACACATCATTTGATGGTTCTTCTCAAATACATCTGCAATTATCAGCTCAATAAAGGTATGAAAAAAACAAATTATGCCAATGTTCATGAAAAAAGTGTAATAAAACATCAAACTCGTTACAAAGAAAAATAAAAAAGAATAATGAAATCAACTGTTATTAGGACAATAGAGAATAGTGGCAGAAAATTACCGGGTACAAGGAACCCTCAAGTTACGAACGGGTTCCGGACCTAAGGATGAGACTTAGGTCGATTTTGCCGTAACTCGCGGACCAAAAACACGTGCCGATCGTAGGTCCGCATTTCTGATGTAGGTTGCGGCTATACCGCTAACGGAGCGCCGCACACACATTTAACGGCATGAGACTGAACAAGCGGACATACTGGGCCATAAACATGCACAGAACTTTATTTACAAACACTTAGCTAACACATTACACCACACATTCATCCATAAACACACAAAACCTAAACAGCATGTACAGGTACTGTACAGCAATGTTAGACAGTGCTACTCAGCACAGCACATCTGTACTGTAATTTAAAAAATCTACTGACATGTACGAAAAAAAAGTGCCAGTCCAGTCCAGGAACTTTTAAAAGGTACAGTAATGTATTTTTCAGCGCAGAGAAAGCATACAAAATACAAATCTCTTCCTAAACAGTTCTCAGCCATAATCTGCAAATGATGTCAACCATTAACACTTCTCAAAGAGCAGCAGCTGTTAACATCAAACAGCAGCAAATCAGCAGCAACTCCCATCCATCCATCCATCAGCAAAATGATGTCAACCATGAACCATGAACACTTCTCAAAGAGCAGCAGCTGTTAACATCAAACAGCAGCAAATCAGCAGCAACTCCCATCCATCCATCCATCCATCCATCAGCAAAATGATGTCAACCATGAACCATGAACACTTCTCAAAGAGCAGCAGCTGTTAACATCAAACAGCAGCAAATTAGCAGCAACTCCCATCCATCCATCCATCCATCCATCAGCAAAATGATGTCAACCATGAACAATGAACACTTATCAAAGAGAAGCAGCTGTTAACATCAAACAGTAGCAAATCAGCATCAACTCACATCCATCCATCCATCCATCCATCACATCAGCAAAATGATGTCAACCATGAACCATGAACACTTCTCAAAGAGCAGCAGCTGTTAACATCAAACAGCAGCAAATCAGCAGCAACTCACATCCATCCATCCATCCATCCATCAGCAAAATGATGTCAACCATGAACACTTCTCAAAGAGCAGCAGCTGTTAACATCAAACAGCAGCAAATCAGCAGCAACTCACATCCATCCATCCATCCATCCATCCATCAGCAGCAGCAGCTATTGACATGAATCAGCACCAAATCAGCATAAAATCACATCCATCAGAAACATGTTGCAACCATCATGTTTTTGAAACCAGTGCCTTGGTGTGCAGTCCATGTCCATGTGCATGAAAAAGAAGTCCATGAACTCTAAAAAAGCTAGAAGCAGCAGAAAAAGGAAACAAAATTCCCTTACTTTGACTGAAGTGTAGGTAGACACTGATGTTTTTCTCAAGTTCAAACCTGGATCAGATGGAACTGCTTAGCCATTCATTCATTCAACCTTTATTTATACAGGCTAGCCTCGTTGAGTCATGGGGACTCATTTACAAGAGGGACCTGTCTCACTCACACCAAACAACCATCCACTCTCACACTCACACCTAGGGTCAATTTAGAGTCACCAATCAGCCTAACGTGCATGTTTTTGGTCTGTGGGAGGAAACCGGAGTACCCGGAGGAAACCCACGCATGCACGGGGAGAACATGCAAACTCCACCCAGAAAGGCCCCCGGACCGGGATTTGAACCAGCAACCTTCTCGCTGAGAGGCAGCAGCTCTACCAGTTGTGCCACCGTGCTGCCCATTGTTGAGCCAGTGCTCAACAATGAATGATGGGAGCATTTTAGATGTAGTGGGCATGACCTTGTCCACTTTTAAGACACCTGTGTACTTTTGAACTGTCCAGTGATGACCTTTACTGACCTCTCAGTAAAGCAAGACATTTACTACAAAATCATTCATTTAGCTATAATCTGATAACATAGTCACCAAAAAGAGACTATTTCTATCTTTGATTTTAGGCTGATGTGATCAAAAGAATAACTTTTGTCATTTTCATGATGTGTGCTTTTAAGCTGTGTTATTCTGTAAGAGTTAAACTGTGTTCACTGCGGTGTTAAAGGTGAAATCTCGGGTCACAGAGACCCGACTGTTTTGTTTAGAAATAAGAAGACAGTTTAATCCGTTGTTTTTCATGAACAAGGCTCCAGCTTCTCTGTCTTTTCCTAAACAAATCTCCCTCTGCTCTGGCTGTAACCTTGGGTCGCGATAACACAAGTGCACTCCTCTCTTTGTTCCTGCTTTAAGTTCAGAACCATAGTGGCTGGAACGCAGAGTCTGCAAGAGTCTGCAAGAGTCTGCAAGAGTCTGCAAGAGTCTGCAAGAGTCTGCAGAGTTTGGAAGGAACCAGCAGGTTCCTGAGAGTTTTCTGGGAGCTTCAAAAGAGATGTGAACCTTTCCCAAAGAGCTGGGTACGTTTGGTCAAGAGCTAACGACCTGCGTCTTCAGCTAAGGACTGATAACAGGCTGTTATGAGTCCACTTCGAATAAGCGTAAGCTCAAACTTTGTTATTCCTTCCTGGAATAAATTATCTTGAGCCAAGAAACCACGACTGTCACGGCTTCTGCCGACGAAAGCGAGTATCACCGACACCGACAAGGTAAACACGTCTGGAGTCCAGCTTGGACTTGCGGGACCGACGACTCGTCAGTCCAAGGCTGACCACAGCTCTTTGCCAGAACCAAGGCGGACGTCTTAAGGTAAAGGAGCAGCTGTTTGCTTACTGGAGGTGTGATGATATCTTAAGCTGGACGCGTACGGAAGAGTGTCATCTGGTTTCATAAATGCAAGATAAACTTCCTCTCTTAACCTCCCAATTCTTCTTAAATCTTTCCTCCTATCTTTCCCTCTCAATCTAAGCTGGAAACTAATTAAGCTGAAGAGCCCACAGACTAAATATGTTAACATCCAATATTGAAGTCTGTTGTGTTAAATTTAAGTGTGCTGACGTATTAATTTGAAAGAAAGTGAAATCATGTCAATCAAGTGTAATGGTGTTAATTTAGTTGATTTATTTTAAATAAATGGTAGTGTCGCCTGGCATACCAAGCTAAGTTAACGTCTTTGTCACTTAATGGCTTGTTTATTTATCCATCATAAAGATCACAGAAATATTGGGTAAACTGAAAAAGAACAGAATCCGTGAATTTACTATTCAATCTGAATAAGTAAATTAATTAAGGTAAAGAGGTCAGTAGTAATATTGACCTCCCCATAACCCCTTACATAGGCCAGGTGTGAGTTCAGGTGTGTGGTCCTGATGTGAGCAGTTCTGTCGAGGGTTATTGTTTGCCTGGGTTTCTTACCCGCACCCTTATCCGAGGACTTCGACGGTCTCTTGGGTCCCATTTTAACTCCCCAAAAATAAATGTCGCCAATAAATTAAAAAAACTCGCTAAACCTATGCTAACTGTCGCTAATAAAAACACTGTCGCTAAACCTAACTGTCGCTAATAAAATGCTATGCTAAATGATGATGATACAGATCGATACGTTTGCTCTTCTCTCTCTCGCCGAAACTCAACAACGTGGTCAAAAGGGCGCGTCCCTTTAAATAGTACGGCAGTGTCGCCCCACCCCTACTCCACGGTCATGCGCACTGTCATGCGCGAACAGCCAAGGTACTGTACCCTTCCCCCACCTTTCCGCTTGCCGACTCATTCGTAACTCCTTTTTTTTGCCGTATCTCGATGGCATTCTTTCAAAGAGGCAAATCGTAAGTCTGAGTTGCCGTAGCTCGGGGGTGACGTAACTCGAGGGTTCCCTGTAGTTGTTTAAATAAGAAATTTCATATGTTTGTTATTTAGTTCATACTTTCATAATACAGTAATGTGCAAGTCACGTCATAGACTAAAATATCTTAACTGATGATTATTTAACATATAAATTCCAACTCGTTAATTTTCTAATCATAGTTAGAGAATAAATGGGAATAAATGGACTTCTATAGAAGTCTGGGCAAAATGTAACATAAGCAGACTTTTCTTCATCATCAGCTGAGTTTAAGTTTCTTTTATTCTTTTATTTTTCCCCAAGCACAATTTTAGCACAACATGGGGAATATATGTTTGAGTTTATATTCAAATTTATAAGCATATTCATCATATTTCTTTCTCTTACTGAGAATCACAAAAGATTATAAAATTAGTTTTAAATGTAATGTTACATTCATGCAAGGTCTGTTCTAAGGAGGTTACTATAAATGGATTTCTGGTGTCCTTTTCTCTATCGAACAGGTGACAGATGGTAAAATTAATCACTGCTCATAGCTTGAAAGCAAGAGTGAACACCTTTACATCCGTGCTATTAATTCCCTCCTAATGACAGCTCAGACTTTCCTCTACCTGCGAGAACCATCAGACGACCGACTGCGTCAGAGCACCATCGCCGCCGCATCAATCTGTTGCCACCACCACCTCCCTTCCACGACACTGTCCAAATGAAGGTGACAATTTGTCCTTTAAATAATGGTTTTCAATTTTACCAAAGAAATTATGAAAAAAAAAATTTATTCCAAACTGACATCCATGAACAAGAAGCAATTTATGGGTTTCATAAAAATCAAAACAAAAAAACATTTCTGATGAAAAGGAGTCACAATCTAAATGACTGTTTGTAGCTCTTGCTACTCCTAATATTGTCATTTTTGTCAAGTTTGGATTGATCCAACAAAGTTCAGTCAGGTCATCTGGACGGTTTTGTTTTTTGTTAAGATGTTTCGTCCTTCATCGATCCAAGGAGCCACAACAAACTCAGCACAAGCAGCAAATTCACATAGTGGACCAACCAGTTTGCTGGTGATAAGATGACAGAAAAATAGATACAGAGATGGATGCAGAGAGCGAAAGTAGGGAGAATGGAAATGATTGGAGCAAGTCAAAAGGACCAAGTGGTGATGACAAGATTACGAATTGGACACACAGGATTAAATAAAAATTTACATACCGGTATGATAGGCAAACACCAAACAGGCAAATGTGAATGTGGCATGGACATGGAGGAGACAGTAGAACATGTAATAGTCCAATGTGAAAAATATAGGGTGAGTAGAGAAAAATTAAAACAAGAGGTAAGAAAACATGGGATGGAGACATTAAAGCTTCACTATGTAACTTTGTAATGCAGTCTGTAACTTTTCTAACAATATATTTTTAACATATTTCTTCACTCTGTCACTATCTACTGACAGACTGACGTTAGACAAAGTAATCTCTGAAAAAAACTATAGTCCCCTTGCTTCTCTATCAGCATTTATAAAAACACTAAAAACACAGAGTGACCCGCCATTAACCAGCCAATAAAAACAGAGTTTGTAACCAGCCAATAAAAACAGAGCTTGAATTTGAATTTCAGCAGGGCCAGGGGGAGCAGAGCCATATATGGCTCTGAGGGGGAGGGATCAGAATGCTTTGCCTGTTGACATTTTTTTCTAAGTTCTGCACTCTACAGAAAGTTACACATAGCACCTTTAAGAGTAGACAGGGTATTAGTTAAACATGACAAGATAAATGAGACATTTATTAAATTTCTAAAGGAAACAAAACTATTTACACGAATATAAATTAGGTAGGTTGTAGGTTAGAAAAATACTCTGGCCCACACTCCAGCATAGTAGATGGCGAATGCATCTAACGTTGGATGCCACCCACCATAAAACACAATAAGAAGAAGAAGATG
>JBBPBX010010916.1:36350-56972 GCA_038048925.1 Garcialebias charrua | reverse complement strand
AAAAAAAAAAAGAAAAAAAAAAAAGAACAAATTTAATAAACATAAACATAAATGACCCGGGTCCCAGTCAGCCTCTCCACAGCTCATTCTCCAGTTATCACGACTCAGCGCTGAGCAGGACGCCGCCGCTGCACTGAAACGTTGTGGCTCGGTGACAAGGGGCTGCTTGAGACGTCGAGAATGACTCGGCTGACAGCTAAACCGTTGTACCCTGCACCGCTCGGCCCTGCCAACACGCCTGCGTCATGCTTTGGGTTATTAACCGAATGACAAATATTAAGGCTTAGAATCAAGCTTGAAATATAAAAGCGATTAAAAAGGTAAATTAGGCCAGCATAAAAAGAACTGATTAAACCAAAACCTCTAAAACAAACAAAAAAGAAAGGAAGAAGAAAGATGTATTTAATAAATGAAAGGCCTAACATTGATCCCAACACTTAAAGATCTCGAGCAATACGTAGTGCTCAGAGGACGTACCATCAGCTTCAGTGACACCAAATTGTAGCTCAACATCCGTAAATCTGACTGAATTATAGCCGTTTTTTGTATTTTCTACAGAGAGTTGGCTACAGTGGACATCTTGAAGTAAGTTGAATGCAAAAGTTAAAAAGGTTTGAAGGTTCATCCAATGATTAGTTTCTGAAACTTTCATTAAAATTTGAGCTGTGGTTCATGAGCTATTTTGTTAACAGAAAGATTTAACTCTAAATAATTTATGGCCAAATTTTACACAAACTTTCTGTGCAATATGTTAGAACTCAAAATATGTGTTGTAGATCTCGCTTAGTTACTACCACACCAAAGGTTAATGTTTGTGAAATTATCGTATTTTCCGCCGTACACGTCGCACCGCCCTATAAGTCGCAGCGGTCCAAATATGTCTAATAAAGTGGAAAAATCCATAAATATGTTGCTTCGCCATATACGTCGCATCTATTATGCGTCACCGCTGACAAACCGGAAATGTGGGCTGGTGTTGTGCCAAAAATTGATTGGCTGCCAAATGGCGACTGCACAAGCATGCACGGGAGGTCTTTAATAAGACTTTAACAAGATTAACACTTAAAAACAATTGTTTGCTCGAAATTATAGTAAATGTGTGCCTCAGTCTAACGTTTGCTTAATAAATGCACTTTGACGGTCAAATCAGCTGCATTTTAAAACTTGATTTGCGGAAGCGGCGGGCATGCGCAGAAGAATGAGCCTCCGCATTTATTTAAAATTTTACAAGATAACCACCAAAAAAATTATGTGTTTGCTCGACATTATAGCAAATGTGTGTCTCAGTTGAAGTACTCCTTTAAAAATGCACTTTAATGGTCAAATCAGCTGAATTTCAAAAATAGTTTTGCTGGTGAGGTGCTCCGGGAGCGTGCAGAGGAAAAAAAAAAAAAGGAGGAACATTGCTCGTTTCTTCAAAATTTAACAAGAAAAGCACCTAGAACAATTATTTGTTTGTTCGAAATTATAGCAAAGGTGCATCTCAGTTTAACATTTGCTTAATAAATGTGCTTTAATGGTCAAATTAGCTGCATTTCGCCAGGGAGGTGCAGCTGGTTTAACTTGCTCCAAGCAGCGAGCAGAACAAAGGTGGGGGGTGACCCATTGTGTCATTAACAGCTAGTGAAGATTCTCAGTCATCCAGGACATGGTAAATCAAAAAAAGTTTAAGAAAATCCAATAAAGTATAAATATAATAAATAAAGTCCACTTGTTTTTGTCTTGAACTTTTTTGAATTTGTCATTATAGCCATGTTTACCTATTACATGATACAACAGCATGCCTCCCATAAGGGGTGTCAAAGTCTAATACACCGAGGGCCAAAAAAACAAATTTGCTACAAGCCAAGGGCCGGACTGGTTCAATGTTTATTTTAAGGGGTGATATAAGATTTTTTTTCTTCTTTCTGCACTCTTTTCATTCAGTGTTTTCTTTTGATGAATTTTGTTTTATTTCATCTCTTTTAAATGAATGAATAAATGAATTAAATAAAATATTAAATAGCTTTACATCTGCTAAGTTCTTGCCATAAATCAACACAGATATGTTCCTGCTTTTAGTATTTTTACATTATTTTATAATGCAGCTGTTTGTTTCGTTTTTTTTAAATACAGTTTTCTTGTGATTTTTAATATGCTTTTTTATGATTGTTTACTGTTGGCTGCAAGTATCAAGCTGCCAAATCCTTCATTTTCTACAGTTGGTCATTAATTATGATGAAGTTTAACAACTTCTCGGTGAACATTTGAGCTCCGTGGCTTCAGCGGTGTGCTTTTCTTGTTCAATACGGGGCGGGCGCTCTGATTTCGGTCAGCCGCTCTCAGCCTGTCCCTCCTACGAGACGGTCAGACAACGGGTCGGACTGGACGCAGCTGGCCGCCGTCTGTCTCGCTGTTTCGGTTCAGCGAGAGTGGCGTCCCCCTGAAGCCCTTGAGCTCGAATGTCCAATGTAAAACTAACTTGACCGTGGTTTAATATGGCGCTATGGCTCTGCAGACATTGCACGTTGCTGTCTTGCGGTGTTTAGTGTAAAATACTTCCACACAGCAGACATGTTACGATGAAAAGTTGGCTAGCTGTTACCTACAGTGCTACTCACAGTCCACATGCTGTAGCTGGCTGCAAACTATGGAATGGATTTCAGAGTCAGAGTCAGAGAGTCTTTATTGTCATTTGCACCGCATGTAGTACATGTGATGAAATGAGATTATGTACACAGGGTCCCAGTTACATCCAACAACAAAATGTAAGAGAAAAACAGTAATAACATCTAGGATATGAACTAAGAAAAACATCCAACTAGAAATACACTAAGCCCTAGAGTAATAGAAAAACATAATTACAAACAGCAGCACGAACATGAGTCTTTATGAGCAGATAGTCACAGATGAACACAGCAACAAGAAAACAGATCAGTATCAGCATGATGTGATATTTCACAGTGATTATTCTTGTTATTTATTTATTCATGAGTCTAATGGTGCATTCACACCTAACAGCGTTTCAACTTCCAAAAAGCTCGTCACGCACGCAAGTGGACGCACTTGGTGTCCAGACAGGAACGCAAAACTGCGGCGGGGTGTGTGGGAGGAGCTTACCGGTATACCGAGTCCTCACTGCACTCCGCCAGGCGAGGAGCTTTTTATTTCTGTCTCTGTAGAGCAGACTTGACTGGTCGTGAAGGACTTGTCGCGAACACACAGCTACAATGAGTTTCTCTTCCATAGTCCATGACTCCGCGGGTTTTTTCTGTGTCCCACAAACAATACGTCACATAGTTGCGCAATCGTTTCCGCGTCACATAGGGACTCTCCCCCTCTCCCCCTGACCCCCTCTCTTCTCCCCCCGACTCTCCCTGATCAACCAATCAGGGAGAGTTGAACGGCGTTTGAATGTTTGAACCGCGAAATCTTCAGCTAAATCAACGTGTGCTTTGGAGGCTGACGCGGGTTCACGTGCACGGAAAAACGCTTTCCATCACGCTCAACACGCACGTGACGTGACGCCCGACGCCAAGACGCGGCTGGAAGCGCGTCCCCCATTGACTTTGCATGTAAACTGGACGCTCCTGCCGTTGAAACGCTGTTAGGTGTGAATGCACCATAACAGCCTCAGGGTAGAAGCTGTTCCTCAGTCTAGTGGTTCTACATTTGATGCTCCTCAACCTCCGTCCTGAGGGGAGTGGGGCAAAGAGTGTGTGTGCTGGGTGAGTGGGGTCTTTCATGATGCAGGTGGCTCTTTTCCTGCATCTGGAGGTGTAAATGTCTGTGATGGTGGGGAGACTGACTCCAACAGACTTCTGTGCAGCCTTCACCACTCTCTGTAGAGCTTTCCTCTCTGCAACTGTGCAGCCTCCATGCCACACGTTGATGCTGGAGCACAGGATGCTCTCCACTGCACACCTGTAGAAGGAGGTGAGGACTGGGCTTCTCAGACCAGCTCGTCTCAGCCGTCTGAGGAAGTAGAGTCTCTGATGACCTTTCTTGATCAGGCTGGTGGTGTTGTTGCTCCAGCTGAGGTTATCATTCAAGTGTACACCCAAGTACTTGTAGCTGGAGACCACTTCCACTGCAGATCCACTTATGTTCAGTGGGGTGTGGGTTTGTTTGTTCCTTCTGAAGTCCACAATCATCTCCTTTGTCTTCTTCACATTCATGTGAAGGTTATTCTCTTTGCACCAGCTCTCCAGGTGTTCCACCTCCTGTCTGTAGCTGGACTCATCATTGTTTGTGATGCATCCCACCACCGCTGTATCATCTGCAAACTTTACAATATGACAGCCTGGATGGGTAGCTGCACAATCATATGTGAGCAGAGTGAACAGAAGGGGGCTCAACACACATCCTTGAGGAGAGCCAGTGCTGAGGGTAATGGTGGAGGAGGAGAAGTTGTGGATCTTCACGGACTGAGGTCTGTTTGTTAAGAAGTCTAGTACCCAGTTACAAATGGAGGGGCTTAGTCCAAGTGTGGATAGTTTGTCCATCAGAGTTTGGGGGATCATGGTGTTGAAGGCAGATGTGAAGTCCACAAAGAGCATACGGACGTAGGAGTCTTTCTGATCCAGGTGGGTGAGAGCAGTGTGGACCACGGAAGAGATGGCGTCCTCTGTTGATCGGTTCTCACGGTAAGCATACTGATGAGGGTCCTCGTTGATGTTGACGGTTGTTTTGATGTGGGTCATGACCAGTTTTTCGAAGCATTTTGCAACTATCGGGGTGAGGGCCACCGGCCGATAGTCGTTCAGACCAGTCACTGTGGAGCTTTTTGGGACTGGGATGATGGTGGCGGTCTTCAGGCAGGTGGGGACTGTTTCCAGGGCAAGTGAGGTGTTGAAGATGTCAGCCAGCACCTCACAGAGCTGGTCCGCACATTCCTTCAGAACTTTCCCGGGGATGTTGTCCGGTCCAGTTGCTTTATGAGGGTTGATCCTTCTGAGACTACTCCTCACTTCTGTTGCGGTCACGCTGAATGTGACGTGAGGTGGGTCTTATTACTCTGGGTTCATGAGACACAACTCCATATCGGATCGGCCCCATCCCTACTACAGTTGCATTGTGGGGAATGTAATGTAATGTTGGTGCGTGCAAAACACCAGCGGGCGGCCTGCGGGCTGTTTCTAATAGTAATTAAATATCATCCAGGGGGCCATAGATAATTAATTCACGGGCTGGATCTGGCCCACTGGCCTTGACTTTGACATATGTGCCTTACAGCTACTACTACTCTGCTGCCATCTAGTGGCTAAAAATTGTACTGTTCAAAATTTTTTTCAGTCAGAATGAATGTAAACGGTCATATCTCAGCCAAAAATTGTTTTATAATTATAGGGAAAAAAATCCATAAATACGTCGATTCGGCCTATAAGTCGCAGGGCATGTAAATTATGCAAAAAAAAAAAAAGTGACTCATAGGTCTAAAAATATGGTAATCATGTTACAGGTCATTGTTGCGCTCCTGAAGGTCAGCTGCCTGTGGCAGCCATGTTAAACACGGTTGACTCCAATTGTTGATCATTTGTAGATGCATAATTTTTTTTTACTTTATGCAAGTTTCATTAAAATACATTAAATAGTTCATGAGATATTTTTCTAACAGAGAAAGATAAAAACATTAATGTTTGCGGTCGCCTCTCTGTAGCAGGTGTTAACAAAAAGGCACTCAGCCATCTTCAAGGACACGGAATAAATCTCTACATTCAGTTTGAAGTGGCAAATAGAACCTGCTTAGCTCGGTTCTCTAACGTGTGTCGGTCTGATGCCAGCATCAGTCTGAGCTGAACGAGGCTTTACAACGGAGCTGGCCAAGGGAGCCGCTGTCGCACACCACCCAGGGGAGCAGACAATACCGCAGCTGTGCTGTGCTGCAGATCAGAGCTGCTCTCTCAAACTCTGTGCTGGTTCGGCGGCCAGTGCTGGAAAGGAATCACACATTCCTTAAGAGGGTAGAAAGCCCGAGTGAGGACGAGGAGGAGGAGGAGGCCTGCTAAGGCCGAGGCGGAGGTTTCCAGCTGGCCCTCGTTCACACCCCCAGGCTCCCCCTCTGGCCAGAACACCAGCCAGGGTACTTAGCAGCTATTATACGAGGGGTAAGTGTCTGATGTACTGCTTTGAAGTTTCAAAGCCAGGCAGAAATTGATATACAAACATTAAAATGATAATGCATGTCAGGAAATCAAACGGCGAATCAAACGCTACAAAGGGTCAGCTCGTTGAAACGCAGCTTTGACTGAGCAGCGTGACTAAACGACTAATTGTTTCATGAATATATAATCTTTGCACTCGACCCGTTCCATTTTCTCATCAAATATAAGTGGAAGCAGACCGATAAAGGGTTGTGTTATTAAAAATAACAGTAATAATAAAAATAAAAATGATAGAAATTACTTTAAACTGAAGTTATGAAGCACAATTTTAGATGTGTTGAAAAGGCAACCATGAGATATTAAGATCTAAAACAACGCCTGTTGGTTTGAGTCCATGTCTGGAGCAGGATTATTCTGTTGGCCGCCCGGGGGCCACATCCGTCTGGCCAGTGGGTCAGCTCAGTCTGTCCATTTAAAATAAAACTAGATTTTAAATATATATTTTTAAATATCTATGACCGAAACACTCAGTACAGTATATCTGAAATGACAAATTATAAAGTTAAATAAAGACAACTAGAGCGTGCACTCTCTATCCCGCCCATTGCTTGCATCTGTAACATCATGGAGGAGAGAAGATGGCCATCAGTGGCGATCTTATCCTCTTTTGGGGGGTGCTCAAGCATCCCTAAATTTGAACTCAGCACCCCTGAAAAATAAAAAAACCATCATTAGGATTTTGGAAAGAAACTCGGTTATAAAACCTTAGATTCACCAAAATATTGAATATGTTTGAAATAAATATGGAATTTGTTTTGCACGTGTCGGATCCTCATCGCCACTTGTCAGTCAGTCCAGTAGGCTCATCAACAACTGACTATTTGGCGACCTGAATTTGTCTCAAAGTGAAACGCCCCTTATCTGCAGGAGGGCATGTGTGAGAAAAGTGGAGTGCTATGTCTGTAGCACCTTAGCTAGCACGTCTCTGTTGTGCACTGCAATACAGTGCCGGCAGTTGTCGACTGGGGTGGGGGGTGTTAAGATGCATGAGAGAAGCAGAGTGTGCTCTATTCACACAAGGGTTGCTGTTGGTCAGGCTACTTGTTGTGCAACTAACTCTTAAAGAGTTACTGAATTGAGTATTTACTTGTATAGGTAAAACTATAATAATATAATAATAATCATTTTATTTAAAAGCGCCTTTCATGACACCCAAGGACACTTAACAAACCAACACAGTGAATACAGAGCAAACATTATCAGCGACAAATTGAAATATAAAATACATAAAGGATATAAAATGGAAGACAAAATACATTTAGTAAAGTTAGTGATAAGCTAGTCTAAAGAGATGGGTTTTCAGGGCAGTCTTGAACAGAGAAAGGGAGGTGGTGTTTCGAAGGTCTGGCGGTAGGGCGTTCCAGAGGTGAGGGGCAGAGCAGGTGAAGGCCCTGCTCCCCATGGTGGAGAGGCGGGCAGAGGGTACATGGAGTTGTAGTGAAGAGGAGGACCTGAGAGAGCGTGATGGGATGGAGATTTGTAGGATGTCAGATAGATAAGGAGGGGCAAGGTTGTGGATAGCTTTGAACGTGAGGAGTAGAATTTTGAAGATGATGCGTGATTTAACCGGGAGCCAGTGGAGCTGCTGCAGGACAGGAGTGATGTGGTTATAGTAGGAGGTTTGAGTGATGACACGGGCAGCTGAGTTCTGGACCATCTGTAACTTGTGGAGAGATTTGTTGGGGAGGCCGTAGAGAAGGGAGTTGCAGTAATCGATACGGGAAGTCACAAGACTGTGCACCAGGATGGCTGTGGAGCGGGGTGTGAGAGAAGGACGGAGACGGTTAATATTACGGAGGTGGAAATAGGCAGACCGAGTAATATTGTTGATGTGTGAAGTGAAGGAAAGAGTGGTGTCGAGGATGACACCGAGGCTCTTGACCTGAGGGGAGGGGGATAGCAGAGAGTTGTTAAGGGGGACGAGAAGATGTTCTGATTTTGAAATAGAGTTTTTGGTACCGACGAGAATGACTTCTGTTTTGTTGCTGTTTAGTTGAAGGAAATTGTTAGAAAACCAGTGATTAAGCTCAATGAGACAGTCGGTGAGGATGGAGGGCGGGTGGGTGGAGTTAGGTTTTGATGACAAGTAGAGCTGCGTGTCATCAGCATAGCAGTGGAAATGGATGCCGTGTTTGCGGAAGATGTGGCCTAGAGGAAGGAGGTAAATGATGAAGAGGAGGGGTCCGAGGACAGAGCCTTGGGGGACACCCGTGGAGACAGGGGAAGACTGGGAACGGAAGGATTTAAGCTGAATGAATTGAGTGCGGTCAGAGAGATAGGAGGTGAACCAGTCTAACGGGGTACCTGAGATGCCAATGGAGGTTAGTCTGTTGAGGAGGATAGAATGACAGATGGTGTCGAAGGCAGAACTTAGATCAAGAAGAATGAGGATGGACAGAAGACCAGAGTCAGCAGCAAGAAGAAGGTCGTTAGTAATTTTTACTAGGGCTGTTTCGGTGCTATGGTGGGGGCGAAAACCAGATTGAAACTCTTCATAAATGTTGTTGTTGGACAGGTGAGAGTGAAGTTGACTAGCAACAGTTTTTTCAAGGATCTTGGAGATGAAGGGCAGATTGGAGATCGGACGAAGATTACTGAAGTTGGTGAAGTCAAGACCTGGTTTCTTGATGATGGGGGTGATGGCAGCAGATTTGAAGGCTGTGGGAACAATGCCAGAGGTTAGGGAGGAGTGGATGATATTAGTGATGATAGGGAGCAGAGACGGGAGACAGGATTTAACAAGAACTGTGGGGAATGGGTCAAGTTGACAGGATGAGGACTTGGACTTGCTGATAATG
Organism: Garcialebias charrua; assembly: GCA_038048925.1. Classification (NCBI taxonomy): domain Eukaryota; kingdom Metazoa; phylum Chordata; class Actinopteri; order Cyprinodontiformes; family Rivulidae; genus Garcialebias; species Garcialebias charrua. Next base: position 48,031 of record JBBPBX010010916.1, on the reverse strand, counting down.
TCAGCAATGTTATCAGCAGAGGGGAGGGAGAAGACAGAGAAAGGGAGGGAGGGAGGGGGGAGTTCAACAAGGATGCTGGGGGCAGTATTTGGACCAAGGTGTTTATGAATTGAAATAATCTTTTCATTGAAATATGACATCAGGGAGTTGCAAAATTCTGTGGAAACCATGTGAGAGGGCAGGGAGTTAGGAGATGAGACAGAACGGTGGAGGAGAGAGAACAATGTTTTTGAATTACCAACATTAGAACTGATGATTTAACTAGATGTTAAACAACCTGTTAAAATACACAAGAATGCAGGAAATGCTTCTACTTTATTCAGAATTTTATTGTGGAGGACCTCCCACATTACAAATACTTCTAACACTAATGGCCACCATGTTGTTCAAGCCAAGAACCATTGTCAGCACTGGGGGGCTAAGCACCCCTAAAGATCAGACTCTAGAATCGGCCCTGATGGCCACTAAAGAAGGCAACAGCTCACAGCTGACGACTACTGGTATTTGATTAACTGCAAGCCAGACTGGATCTGTGTCACAAATTATTTGTAATCTTTTGACAGTAAACGATCAGAACTGATAATTAATGTTAATTTAATACAATAGCCATGTAAAACAACAGATGATATATAAGGAAAACTAGATCCAAAGTCAATCAATAACACACACAACTCAGAAATTACATATACCGGTAAAGGGTATCACATAACAGCACTGGAATAATGTATATTTATTATAATTTACCTGTTATGTAGTCAACACTTGGAAAATGTTCACTGCAGACCCAGTAACATTTTGAAGGATGAAACTTGTCTCTGCTGATATTTGCTAACCATCTTCTTCAATAGGTCAGTTTTGTGTAAAGGAAACCTAAAAATAAAATACTCAAATACTGCATATATAAATTTATACTGTGTAAATATTGCTTAAATCTGAGGCAATACCAGATTACGATTTAACAATGTGTGCTAAATTGTACAAAGTAGCATAAATCAGCATTTTATAGAACAACACAAACATACAAATAAATGAAAACTGTCAGACTTCTAAATGCTTTTTGACAATTTCTTTACCATCATTTCCAAAGAAGCATCTCAGAATTATTTAACTCGGATTCTTTCTATAACTAACTTTTAAAACTGTATACAGTATTTGGACATTTCAGCCAATCACCAATGCAGGCACTTCCCTGCCTCGTTCAGTGTGTGGATATAGGCTGTCTGTTTCCACTTGGAGGAAATATAAATAAATACATGTAAATAAAAAAAAGGAAAGAAAAGGGTCCCGGGCTGTTCCGCTCAGACACCCCTCCTTTCAAGGAGAGCGCTCCAGCGCTACAAGTGCGTGGTGTAAAATTAATCACCACAATTCTGCTCAAACAATGCAGCCACTGACATGACAATTTCTCCCAGAACGTCATCTTAATCTCCACCCCACACACAAAAATTACAGGAAGGAGAAGGAAAAAAAAACAATTTACACAACCCCCCCATGTTTATGCAAGTCCCTGAATGCCATTTTTATTGCCGCTTTCTCCAACAAAGTCATTAGGCACAGACCAGTGATACGTAAATGTTGCTGTATAGATTCCATTAACTAATTCTGGGTGGATTGTAATTGCCGAGTCTGATCTGTCTCCGTGTCTGGTGCCTTATTAGGACTGCCTGTGGTGGGTGAGGAATGTAATATTGACGTCCGAGACAGACACAATCTCAGGCCCACGGGCGAAAGGAATATTAAACTGGTTTTGCATTCTGCTGTCTATCTGTTCCTCCACCACCCCCTTCCTCGCTATCCCCGTCCTGTAGCCAGTAATGAGGAAATAACATCTTCATTAGACATCTGTTTAACTGTATTAGACGATGAGTCCTGGGGGAACCATTGGTCATGCCGGGGATGAAGAGAGTAAAGGGGTGCTGTTGGACGACAATGTGACGCCTGAGATACCAGTGAAAAGAAGCGAACAAGAAGAACTTTAAAAAACCCAAAGCTGAGTGACTGCTGAAATATGCAGAAGAAGCTGAAACAGAGTGGTTAAAACTAAAAGCAGCAAGAACTTAGCTAAAAGCTAACGGAAGCTAAAAACTTAAATTATCACAAGTCTGGCTAAAGGTAGGAAAAAACACTAGCTAAAAGCAGAATATGGCAGAAGGGTTAATGAAAATGTAAAAGTAGCAAAATATAGAAGACAAAAGTAGCAAAAGGCTAGCTAGATTGTAAAAGTGGCAAATTGGTAGCTTGAGTGTAAAATTAGCAAAAGGCGACCAAAATGCTAAATGTATCAAAGTGACGCTTAGCACTGAAAGTAGCAAAACAGTGGCTAAAATATAAAAATAACAAAAGGCAAGCTGAAAGCTTAAAGTAGCCAAAGAGTAGTTAAAAGCGCAGAGTAGCAAAGGTTTACTAAATTTACTTTGGCAGCACGGTGGCACAACTGGTAGAGCTGCTGCCTCTCAGCGAGCAGGTCCCCGGTTCAAATCCCGGTCCGGGGGCCTTTCTGGGTGGAGTTTGCATGTTCTCTCCGTGCATGCGTGGGTTTTCTCCGGGTGCTCCAGTTTCCTCCCACAGTCCAAAAACATGCATGTAAATGAGTCCCCGTGGCTCAATGAGGCTAGCCTGTATAAATAAAGGTTGAATTGAATGAATGAAAAAAGCTAAAAGTAGGAAAATGCTAACTAAAAGCAGCAAAAAATATAGCTAAAAATAAAATAAGCTACTTAAAAGTAGCAAAACACTAGCTAAGTTTCAAAAGTAGTGAAGGGCTTGCTAAAAGTTAAAAGTAGCAAGAAATTAGCTAAAAGCTAATAAACGCTAAATAAAAGCTAAAAAAAATAAAAGCTAAAAACCAAAATTATCAAAAGTCTGGCTAAAGGTAGGAAAAACCACTAGCTAAAAGCATAACATGGCAGAAGGGTTAACGAAAACATAAACGTAGCAAATTTGTACCTAGAAGATAAATTAGCAAAAGGCTAGCTAGATTGTAAAAGTGGTGAATTGGTAGCTTGAGTGTAAAATTAGCAAAAGGCTACCAAAATGCTAAATGTATCAAAGTGAAGTTTAGCGCTGAAAATAGCAAAACAGTAGCTAAAACAAAAAAATATCAAAAGGCAGGCTAAAAGCTTAAAGTAGCCAGAGTAGCTAAAAGCCAGAGTAGCTAAGGCTTACTAAAAGCTAAAAGTAGGAAAACGCTAACTAAAAGCAGCAGAAAACATGACTAAAATTTTTAATAAGTAATAAGCTACTTAAAAGTAGCAAAACACTAGCTAAGTTTCAAAAGTAGTGAAGGGCTTGATAAAAGTTAAAAGTAGCAAGAAGCTTGAAGCATTTTAGCATGTAGAAGCTAAAAGTAGAAAAAGGCTAGCAAAAATATAGGTAGTAGAAAAGAGCTAGCGAAAACTATCTAGAAAAAAAAACGTAGTAAAAAGCTACTGGTAGTTAAAAGCTAAAAGTAGCAGAATGGTAGTTAAAAGCTAGCCTGGTTAAAACCAGACCCTTGTCCTTCACTTCGCTTTGGACTAGGGTCTGGGATTTCTCCCATAGACAACGATTTCTCCGGTCGATTTTTGACCGGACCAATCAGAGAACAGAAGGCGGAGTTTTGTTAGTTTAGCCTGGCGAGGTCCAGGCTATCAGATAAATAGCTCAGAAACCACTCGGTGGATATTTTTTCTGCTACCAGTGTGTAATTATATGGCTCTAATTTACTGACTGTTGGCCTAGATGAAACATTTGAGATAAAATTCGATTTTTTATCATTTATTTTCGTAGCGCACCCGAGGCTGTTTGGAAAATGTCAAACCGAAACAATTTAAATCCAGCAGATTTGACCATTTCGTGAATTGATTTAGGAACTGTTAAGCTCAGGAACACTTCTGATATAACGTCAGCTAAGAAATATATTTTTTCTCAGCAAAGAAATAATAGTTTTTTACCTTGTTTTCATGAAAATTCCTTCGTGGCGGCAGCCATTTTAACTGACGACGTCTCGGTCCGTTCAAAACTCCGCCTTCTGTTCTCTGATTGGTCCGGTCAAAAATCGACCGGAGAAATCGTTGTCTATGGGAGAAATCCCAGACCCTAGTCCAAAGCGAAGTGAAGGACAAGGGTCTGGTTTTAACCAGGCTAGTTAAAAGCTAAAACGGTATTAGAACACATAGAGCAAGTACTCCGAAGCTACTTCAAAGAAAACAATGTTGTTTTTTCAATAAATTGAAGAAATCTCAATGAATTTCCATGTTCAAAATACAGGTATTTGCTAACAAGTTAAATGTTTTTGAAAAGTATAAAGTTACAAAGTCATAAAAACAACAGATACAAGACGTGAACCAGTCCACACTTGTTTTCTGCAGCTCTCTGTGGCTTCTTCAGACTGAGATTGTAATCACAGCAGATGTGACGAGATGGGGTAGCTTTGTCACCTACAGGGAGAGGTGTGAACAAAATAACTATTCAGTCGTTTCTGAGGGGACGAAACGACACAAACGGTGGCAGAAACAGCCGCTCGCTGCTCCTGACACGACCCCGACAGGATACACCTTCCTCCTGTGGAAAAAACAAACCACCTGAGCGAGGAAACAACGCGCCATCGTCACCATATGGTGGAGATCCTTATAAGGGGCTGGCGGCGTGCCCACCCTCCTGTCCGCTGAGGTATCAGCTGTTCCACATGGGCCACAAATTGGCGAAGAAACCTCTCACAGGTGTGCATTTTTTTTTGTCTACCAATGAAAAGTGCAGCTTCCGCAGGCCTGTTATGCAATCATGTGATCAAACCAAAAGTGCTGATGACTGCGAGGTCTCCTTTTTTTTCTTCCCCTGATGCGATGGCTGTCAGCACTTAATGCGTCTGCTCCTGGTTTCTCAGGATAAGCTCGGAAACGGAGAGAGATTCCTCTCAGGTAGCAGAGATTCAGCGCAGCTTTAGCAGATAAACTGTGAAACGAGAGCGAGCAGAAATGTGGAGCTGTCTGGATTATCCAGCTATGATGGGCGCATTCCTCCAGAAGCTCACGGGCTGAGACCTGTGGCACTCCAGCGAGCCAAGTATTCCTTTCCGTGAACCCCCGAGTGCAATCAATTGTGATTATCGTTACGTCCGGCATCCTCAAAGGCTTGTCAGGCCACAGTGTGGAAACAGAAAAAGACGTGCAATTTGGCCATCAAACCGCAAGATCGAGCCAAGAGAACTATAATTGACAAATCAAAGGAAAAGCTGAAATGTTTAAACTTATGCAAGAGAGAGAGAGAGAAGGGGCTTCCGAGCCTATCAACTTACATTCTCCCACATTAAACACGGCAATCTGGCCGACTAATTTAAACTGATACATCAAAGGCTTGCCATGTTGGGCATATTCCAAATGAATTTCAAGGTCTTACAATTTATCATTTGGGCAGAAACTGACTACAAGTACCCCGGATTAACTTTAGTTTGTATTTCCATCTGAAAATAATCAAAAGATGCCATTATTTAATTATAAAGAAGAAGAAATTGGCAAAAATACAGTAAGGTAATGGCCACAAAAATGATAAAAATAACCTTTCAGAACTTAAATGAAGGCCTAGCTGAAGAAATGCATGTTTTTTCTAATGTCCAGAGGACCAGACTTAGCCTTTTTATATTTTTCTACCTGGATTATTGAGCATGCATGAGGATAAATGCATGTTGCCTTTCATGCTTGTGTTTTAGCTCATCTGATGCTGAGGAATTAAAAAGTTCAAGCTAATTTGGACAAAACTTAAAAACAAGTGTGATCTTGTAAGGTCTAAGACTGCCAGCTACTACCATGCCAACATTTAGCTAAAAATGTTACAAAATGCCCGAGTTATAGCCGTTTTGTGTTTTCCAAATTATGTTGGCTGTGGCAGCCATCTTGAATCACGTTGCCTCCAAAAGATAACCATCTTTAGAAGTCCATCTAACGCTTACTTGCTGAAAGTTTGATTAAAATCCATTCAGCAGCGGTTCATAAAATACTTTGCTAACAGACAGACAACGTTAACTCCAAAATGTTATCGGCAAAAATGTTAAAAACAAATCACAAGGAATCAGTTAGCACTCAATGTATGTGTTTGGAATGACTCTCAGATACTACCACACCAAATCTTAACTCAGTGTCTGAATTGTGGTGCTTGCTCAGGTTGCTTAGCTGCGGCAGCCATCTTGAATCGGGTCAACAAATTGATCAATTTCCGAAAGTTTCAATAACATCCGTCCTCTTTTCATGAAATATTTTGCCAACGGTACAGTCAAACAGACACGGGCTAAAACATTTTTGCTCCAATATTCTTTTGTGGTAATAATGCTTTTTTTAATGCTTTTTTGCTAAAACGCACGGATTATAAATTCACATTTTAGCCTATGTGGTGTAACTGTGTGTTCTGGCTCGTGTCCTTACGAGCATCAAACTGCTGGGTGGAGCTCTTCATAATGACTGTTTATGTGGCTATAATCCACACGTGGTAAATCCTCGGAGATTACAACAAGGCTAAAGTTAACAGGCACACCGGGGGTCCAAATTCACCCAGACAGGAAATAAAACATTAACTGTCTGGCCAAGAGCTGAGAGCAATCCTCCAAATGGCTTCTTGCTCATTAAGTGAAACAGGACTGTAGGGACAAAATAAATAAATAAATACAAATAAAAGTTGAGCATTCCTTCTTTTATTAAAATGTTTAAAATCTTCCCTCGTCTGGTTCTGTGTGGGTAAAGCTGGGAGTTTGAATCTACTTCTACGGACTTGAAGATGCTTCTGCTTACGGTATTCTCTGCTCCGGTGCTTCCACAAACATTTCCACACTGCTTCAGTCATTTGCATTAGTTTTAATAAGATGTTAAAACTCAGTTCCCCTCAACTCACGCTAACATTTAGCCACCAGCATTTAGCCTACCTACTCCAGTCAGTTCATTTTGAATAAATACCCACAATCCCTCACTCCAGTCTATTGATCACAAAATTCTAATTAATAAATTGGACAAGTATGGCGTTAGAGGACCTGCACTTAAATGGATAAGAAGCTATCTAAAAGATAGAGAACAATTTGTTCAGATAGAGGAAAACAGATCAAACTTTTGTAAAATCACATGTGGAGTCCCACAGGGTTCAATACTTGGTCCAAAATTGTTTAATTTATATGTGAATGATTTAGTGATGGTGTCCAGACGTCTAAAATGTATACTTTTTGCTGACGATACTACCTTTTTTTATTCTGGTAATGATTTAAATCAAATGTCTGAATGTTTAAATATGGAATTTGTTAACTTACAAAACTGGTTCAAATTAAAACTTAGATAAAACTAAATACATGTTATTTAGTAAAAAAACAAAAACTACGGGTTTCTCTCTAAAAATTGATGATTTTGAAATAACCAGAGCAAGTGAAATGAAATTCTTGGGAGTGGTGATAGATGACAAGCTCACTTGGAAACAGCATATCAACTTGGTTAAAACTAAAATATCTAGATCCACAGGTGTCTTGTATAAAGTTAGGGATTTATTGAATGAAAGAGGATTGTATTTGCTCTATAACGCCATAGTTGTTCCACACTTGATATACTGTATAGAGGTTTGGGGAAAGGCGTGTAAAACCTTGACGAACCCTATATTTATTTTACAAAAAAGAGCAGTGCGAACTATTGCGGGAAAACCTTACTGCCATCCTTCGAATATATTGTTTAAACAACTTAGGTTGCTTAAGTTTTATGATTTGGTAAATTATAGCATTTTGTTGGTAATGTATAGAGCTCATAAAAACTCATTGCCTCTAAATGTTCAATTTTGTAAAAAGAATGAGCTGTTACAACCTGAAAGGAATGGAGATTTTTGCAAAGCCAAAATACAGAACAAGTTTGAAAGGACGGTGTGTATCAATACAAGGTGTTGACTTGTGGAATAGTTTAGAAAATGAAATTAAAACTACTACCTCAATTATAGTCTTTAAAAAAATTATTAAAGCAAATATGTTAATTAAATACTAAATACTCTAATTGTCAAATTGTACTAAAAACTTAATTGTGTATTCAAATCATGTAAATAGCTTAAATTTTGTATCATTGTTGAGTGGCTTGGAAATTTGTATATTTGATTGAGTTATTTTTATTGATCTCGCTTTTTTTTATCATTATAGAAATAAGGGGCAGGTAAAATAAGTTTTTTTCTTCTCCCTGTCTCCTTTCATTTTACGTTTTGCTTTTCTTCTTTCATTGTACTGTTACAATGTAAAAATGTTTTTTCTTCACAAAATGTAAAATGAACAAATAAAAAATAAAATAAAAAAAGCTGGTGCAAGTGGATAGTTTTATGCAACCCCATCCCGGGACTGATACAGAGTAGGTGAAGGCACCTCAGACTCACAAAGACCGTCTTCTGCCTCGTTTTAATGTCCGACCCTGACCTTGCGTGGATAAAACAGATTGTAGGACCAACATCAAGGCTCACACAGACATCCACTATAATTTGTTTTCCTGCCAAAATCACAGGCTCCTCAGTGTGCCAAAACATTCAGGAGAAAGAACTACATCATGTGCAAATATTTCTATTCTTAAAGGTTCAGTATGCAGTTTCTGTAGAACTGCAGCAGTTAGAAATATTTTCAACAGGCAAAGCATTCTGATCCCTCCCCCTCAGAGCCATATGTGGCTCTGCCCCCTTGTGGTCTGTTGAATTTCAAATTCAAGCTCTGTTTTTATTGGCTGATTCAAATTCAAGCTCTGTTTTTATTGGCTGGTTACAAACTCTGTTTTTATTGGCTGGAAAATGGCGGGTCACCTTTTCTTTTTAGAAATGCTTATTTACCACCTGGAGAAGCAAGGGGACAATTTTTTTTTTTTTTTCAGAGATTACCTGGCTAACATCAGTCTGTCAGGAGGTAGTGACAGAGTGAAGAAATATGTTCATAAAAAAAGCTACATACTGAAGCTTTAAAGTGTTAATTTAAATAATTAGAGAGTGGCTAAAACGGGTCTGGTGTGCATGACTCGGACCAAAAGGTCAAATGTTCACACTAAGCTACCCCCAACAATAAAGTGGTGGAAAGTAACTAAAAATCATCAGAATGGTGATGTAAGGTGCTCCATCCAGCTGACGGAGATAAACACATACACAGCATGAAATACTAACATGATGGGGTCAGCGGTGGTGGGGAGATGGCAGGGTGGTGGTTGGCAGAGACTGTGAACGAGCGAAGGGGTAAGAGGGAGGAGCTGAGGCAGTGATCCTGTTCCTTTGAGGCCCAGGAGGCAAGAAGGGAGTGTGTGTGTGGGGGGGGGATTAGAAATCGTGCCATGTCAGGATTGGGGGCATGCTGGGCAGCAGGGGGGCAGGAGAACAGGGACGTCAGGGCGGGGGGCTCTGGGGCACGATAATTGTGATATACATACACATACACGCCTGCTCACGATGGGTGGCTGATGGGTAAATAGGCAGGGAAGGATGGTGGGAGGGAGGGGGGTGGCTGGGTTCTGCTCCTGAATACTGAACAGAGGATAAGAGACACTACTGTCTGTCAGTCAGGGCCTAAAATATAACTCTCTGTCACAGACTGAATCAAAATGCAAAAACTAACAAGGAAAATGTTTAAAGACCCCTTCATCTAAAAAATATATATTCTTGTATCTATTCAGGAATAACAAGTTCCCTTTTCAACGCTTACAATCTTACTTTGCACCTTCTGCCCCTGATAAATGTTTTTTGTAAAAACAAACACAAACCTACAAATAGCTGTAAGTTGGGTAGGGTGCTTATAGAAATCACTAAAATTAAAACAACTTAATGATAAGAAAGAAGGACAACACACACACACACACACACACACACACATATATATATATATATTAGGGCTGGGCGATATGGCTCAAAAATTATATCGTGATATTTCAGAGTATATCACGATAACGATAAATTCCGTGATATAACCTAAAAAAAAAAATCAAATGTATTTATTTGACAAAATTAACTTAACATGTTGCTTTGCAGTATTATATACAATTTTTAAAAACAACAAGGTAATTTTACTGAAATTACTTTATTTAGTAAAGTATTTAGTCTCCAAGTAAAACTACACCTGCACTTTAGTTTTTGTGGTGGTGTTTTTAACTATACAGGTATTCCCCGATTTACGAGCGAGATCCGTCACAAGGGGGCGCTCGTAAACCGGAAATCTCGTAATTTGGAACGGCCGCCATTTCTCTCGTAAACCCGGAAGTCCGCTCGTAAATTTCGCCAGCGCACCTAAAAACACTCTATTTTCATCTAAAAACTACTTTTGAGTGCATAAAAATGATCGGAAACGTGTGTTTATATGCTTAACTTGCTAACTGTAGTGAAAAAACACATGAAAACTCAGTATTTTTTTCGTTTTTTCCAAAAATTCGCAACCCGGAAGTCCGCTCGTAAATTTCGCCAGCGCACCTAAAAACACTCTATTTTCATCTAAAAACTACTTTTGAGTGCATAAAAATGATCGGAAACGTGTGTTTATATGCTTAACTTGCTAACTGTAGTGGAAAAAACACATGAAAACTCAGTATTTTTTTCGTTTTTTCCAAAAATTCGCAACCCGGAAGTCCGCTCGTAAATTTCGCCAGCGCACCTAAAAACACTCTATTTTCATCTAAAAACTACTTTTGAGTGCATAAAAATGATCGGAAACGTGTGTTTATATGCTTAACTTGCTAACTGTAGTGAAAAAACACATGAAAACTCAGTATTTTTTTCGTTTTTTCCAAAAATTCGCAGCTCGTAAGTCTGGAACCTCGCAGATCAGAGCGCTCGTAATTCGGGGACTACCTGTATTTTGTGCAGACTTTTTCCAATCTAAATAACAATCATTTTTAAAGTGCAGGTGTAGTTTCCTTAAACAACTAGCCTAAATAAAATGAAGTTTGTGTCATTCCTCTGATTCATTTTTTTTTTACTGATCTGTCTGATGGAGTTGTAATGTATACAGCAGTGTTTTCTGATTTTATCATGTCCTGGACGACTGAGAATCTTCACCAGCATACAGCAGTGTTGAGCATGTATATTACAGAGTGCCAGTGAACGCACCGAGAGCGTGACGTAGGCGCGCAGGTTCGGGTGTGAAAGAAAGTCAGAGAAGGGAGCGGTGGAGGATCATGCAGTCTGTTAAGTGTATTTGTGCAGCTTAAACAATAAAGCAACGTCTGCTACAAACCAGCAAGGTTATTGAGCGTGCAGAGAAACATCACAGGAGTGACTGTGGAGCCGCGCGTGTTTAACACAGTTTACAGCGAGGACACGGCTGCTCAGAGCGGAGCGGGGCGGGGGGAGGGGGGGACAGCTGTCTGCCTGCAGAGCAGGGGGGGAGAGAAGCTGAGACGCGCGCGCGTTGTTTTTAACATTTTAGCAGCAACTAATTAGCGTTTTACACCAGTACAGATTGTTGAGTGGAGGTGCGCAGTTGTTTAAAGCGCTCGGGTGTTAAGGGGCGGGGCGCCCTGACGTATTACGTCATGGAATTAGCATATCATGATATAAGATTTTTGCCCGGGCAAGCTTTTTATACCGGTATTACCGGTAACGATATGATATGGCCCACCCCTAATATATATATATATATACATATATATACATATATATATATATATATACATATATATATACATATATATACATTTATACATATATACATACATATATATACATATATACATACATATATACAT
>JBBPBX010010916.1:0-31940 GCA_038048925.1 Garcialebias charrua | reverse complement strand
ATACAGGTAGTCCTCGATTATCAAAAACACATACGTTTTGGGAGCCATAATGAAGGGCAAAAAGAGTTATGGCCTACTAGGATGCTGGTGACGCTGTATTCCTCGATCCATCAACTGTATTCTCTATTCCGTTTACGACGTAAAACCGCCATCAACCTCGGTCCAGAGCGTTTACAGTAAGGCCTCCACCTGTACTTTTCCACTGCTTCGCTGCTGCTTCTGCAGTCAACCTCTGTCCAGAGCGTTTACAGTACGTAACATATTCCTCCGCCTGTGTATCCCTCCGCCTCTGTATCCCTCCTCCGCCGCACCGTGTACAGTACAATACTGTATTCTTCCGCCACAGTGGCCGCTGCGTAACTCGAAAAAAGGCTGTTCATAGTACAGTAAATGAAAGATGCGTCATAACCACGAAACCTCGTAACTCGAGACCGTCGTAACCCGAGGACTACCTGTATATATACTGTATATAATAATTGAACAAAAGGATAGAGTGTGTTCCTACCTGCAGACAGTCATGCAGAGGCAGCCACAAGCCGCGGCCCCCAGAAGGCTGCTCATCAGGTTCACACTGTGGGCTGGTGAGGAGGACGGCAGCAAACTCATGGACAAGCGAGCCAGGAGGGTGAAAAGTGGATATCCAGGAGGATGAGCCACCTACAAACACAATGACAAGCAAGACCCATGTCCAGAATCACAACTCCAGATGTTTGCACATTCATTTACTGCAACAAAACAATAGTTGCTCCCACTAAGTTGCGATTAAGATGACAACATGCTGCAGTGGTGAATGCGTACATGCTAGTTACTGATCTCATAAATTCCTGTACAACCCCAATTCTGAAAAAGTTGAGACATGGTGTAAATTGTTAATAAAAACAGAATGCAATGATTTGTTAACGTCATAAAATCTGTATTTTGTTCACAATCAAACATAGGAAACAAAATAAATGAAACAAAAAATAATAATTGTAAGGGAACAAAAAAAATCAAAGATAATTTTGAATTTGTTGGCTGCATCCCATCAAAAACACTTGGGACAGGGACAGCAAAAGGCTGTAAAAGTAAGTGGTGTGAATAAGGAAGAGCTGAAGGAGCATTGCTCACTGTGCCATTCAAAAACACAGCTTAAAGCTCTATCGTGCAAATAAGACACCATTTGTGCACACTATCCAGAAAGCCTGCTGTTTTCTCTGAATCAAAGCTCATTGAAATGGACAGAAGCAAACTGAACAACTGCTCTGTGGTCACGAATCAACATGTAAAATTCAAAAATTGTTTTTGGAAACCAAACCATAAACACCACGTCTTTTATATTAAAGAGGAGAGACACCATCCGGCCTCTTATCGACACATAGTTTAAAAGTCTGCGTCTCTGATGGTATGGGGGTGCATAAGTTCTTCTGGAATGAGCAGCTTACACATCTGGCAAAGTCACCATCAATGCAGAAAAGTATATAGAGCTTTTAAAACAACTTATGCTCTCATCTAATGAAAATGCAGCAAAGAACTATGCTCTACCGTGAATAAAATATAGGTTTATAAGCTTTTTGAATTACCGTATTTTTCGGAGTATAGGTCGCACCCAAGTATAGGTCGCACCATCCAATTATTGCCAAAGAATTGGAAAAATCCATATATAGGTCGCACCTACGTCAAAATGTGGACCGTGTTTAGCTCTGCTGCAAATGTCTCTTCCACAGGAGCACACAGCAAGGCTTTTAAGAAGATTAACACTTAAAAACAATTAATTGTTTGATAAAAAATTATAGCAAATATGTGTCTGAGCTGAACTTTTCTTTAATAAATGAATAATTTTAGCAGGATAAACACCTAAAAAAATATATTTGTTAGCTGACATTATTGTAAGAGTGTGTCTCAGTTTAATTTTTGTTAATAAATGATTACAAATCAGCTTATTTTATAAAAAGCCATATATAGGTCGCACCTGAGTATAGGTCGCAGGCCATGAAAAAATGATAAAAAGGTGTGACCTATACTCTGAAAAATACGATATTACTATTTTTTTACATTTTACACAAAATCTAAACTTTTCTTTGAATTGGGGTTGTTGAAGCTTGAGAAAAGTCAGACACGCGTAGCGAGATATTTCTGAAAGTTGTATTGCTTCCTTCCATCCTCCTCCGTTTCTTCCGTCCTCTCTTCTCATCCTCTGGCCTCTTCCCAAGGACAACACAGCTCCCTAGAGCCCGAGGCGAAGCACGTGGTGCTCGCCAGCCTCAGTCCCCAAACCACCTCAGAGCCGCAGTCGCTCTCGCCTGGGGGACCTCGGCAATCACAGCAATTAGCCGCTAAAGTCTCCTCCAACCCAGATAAGGGCTCAGTCATTAAACACAGGCTCATTCGCTGGCACTGATAAAACGAGCGGCGCAGACAGAAGGAGAGGGGCAGCTCCTCAAACGAGGTGAAGGAGCGAACAGCTCACCGGTCACCTTAAACGTGTCCAAGTCTTTATAAGAAATACAAAACTAAACAATTGGAGTGGTGAACACGAAAACAAGAAGAGCAAAGAAGAGAAATAAAGTATATTTAGAAATTCGTTTGACAATTTGTCGAACTGCTAAGACAGGTTTTTAAAGGAGAGCCCCTCCAGATGAAAGACAGCTGAGGGATGAACACGGAGCAAAAAGAGGCAGAACTATGGCGCTCTGGGGATCAGGAAGGGGGGCCAGCAGCCTGGGGCAAAGGGATGGCCTGCGAGGCCCAGGGGGAGGCCTGGGAGTCAGACAGGCAGGCCACACGGACTGCAGCACTAACTACAGGATTACTGGCATAGTGACACCGACACAGCCTCCCTAAAAGGATCACAGCGGCGTAATAAACTTTATTAAATAATAAAACTTATTATAACTGTTAACCCGATTTAGTTCATTCTTTGCGGCTTACACACACAAAAAAAAAGAGGGGTGGATATAATAAGCCTTATACCGTACATAAGGCAAAGCCTACAAAAGCCATTGCCTTACCATTGACTTTAATTGGATTTGAAAAACGGGTTGCAAATTATAGCATTCTCTACTTGCAACTTAGTAAAATAAGTGTATAGAAAAGATGGGGGGGCAACCTGTGGACTGAAAGTAAATTAATCTGCTTTCTGCCCATGCTTAATTAAACTTCCTTAATGCTTATAAGAGTTAATGAGTGAATTGATTAAACAATACAGCTAATACTCACCCCCAGCTCACATGCAGTGGTGATCAGCTCTCCTGTGGAAGGGAATAGGGGAGGAAATGAATGTAAACCCAATAATTATTATTAAGAGGCAAGTCTGCTCCCAAAGTTTTCCCAAATCAAATACTTGCACTGGGGTTTTGCATTAATTTGCCAGGATCAAAACCTGCAAATCTTCCCAGTGTGACATTTTCTAAGCAGCACGCTCATTCTCTTCATCTTTTGCTTCTCCCATGATGCCGCCCTCCCTCTCCCCGGCACACACTCACAGATATAAACACACACACACACACATCTGTGAGGCTGCCTCCCCAATGCTCTGTCACACAAAAGACACACATATGCTGATCTGAGAATAATGCCTCCACTCCCATCCTCCCCATGCATCAGGGTCCTTCCCTTCCCTCTTTCTTCTGCTGTTCTGTGCAGCTCCCACACTCCCAGTGTCTTAGTGTCTCCTTTAGTCCGTTGGGCACGAACAGAAAAGGCTACGCTGGTGACAGACACAGAATGAGGTAAGCTGTAAAAATAAGAGCCGGCTGCACAATTTTCTGACAAGCTCTGTGCGAGGTGCCTCGCAAAGTGAAAAGAAAACCCCTAAAAGCTATTCGAGGAAGCTTTAATGTATCTGGGCACAAGCCCATTTGTGCCAGAATACACCCAAAGCGTTGCAAATTATACTGATTTCTCACCCAATGTTTGCATCCAACACTCATGGAAATTGAAATTTGGTTCAGATTAAATGACGTTGATAAAACGTTCAATTCCTCACTCTTTGCACCACTCCCCTCGGGACGGAGGTTGAGGAGCATCAAATGTAGAACCACTAGACTGAGAAACAGCTTCTACCCTGAGGCTGTCAGACTCATGAATAAATAAATAATAAGAATAAACACTGCAAAATGTCACATCATACTGATACTGTACTGATCTGTTTCTTGTTGCTGCGTTCATCTGTGACCATCTGCTCATGTTCGTGCTGCTGTTTATAATGATGTTTTTCTACTACATTAGGGCTTAGTGTATTACTAGCTGATGTGATGTCTCTCTTAGTTAATCCTAGATGTTATTATTGTATTTCTCTTGCATTTGTTGTTGGATGTAACTGGGACCCTGTGTACATAATCTCGTTTTCAACACATGTACTACATGCGGTGCAAATGACAATAAATTCTCTCTGACTCTGACTGACTCTCTAAAAGCTGGGGATCAGGACAGCGCCCTCTACTGGTGCTAAATGGAAAGTCTTGTCCTTTTCAAGTTCATTTAAGAAAAAGCTTGTTCTGTTGAGATAAATGCTGTACAGGACTTGAAGGGTTTCCAGTAAATGACGACACTGAATAATAAAAATAAAATATCGCCTATTGTCTTTGAAAATTACACAAGTTCAAAAGGTCATGGTTGATATCACACTTGCAGCATTGGTAGGCTATTTTAAACCCAAGCAGCTGGAAGTTTTTTATTTTTTTTAACACAACTAAAATAAACACGGTCCAAAGCATGCAACAATTATAGAACAGAATGGCTGAATTTCAGATGGCGCGGGCTGCGTCATATATTTTGCAACCCTGCCGATACAGTGAATTACGACACCTAAAATCCTGCCACACGAGGAACCCGAACTCTTATCAGTTTAATGGAGCATGAAGTCAGAACTCCTCCACCTGCACAGCTTAAACGTTTTCACAGCTCCATTTCACCTGGCATGAGCCGCCAGCTAAATGCCATCGTTCTACATCACTTTCTCATCCTTCATCAGTTTCTCTATTTCACTCATTTTCCCTCAGTAGTGGCACACTTTTACCCCATTCAGCACAGAAACTAGGACTAAGCCAAAACATTCATCTCGGTGCCACAGAGATGCAGTTCTACAGCCCCAGTGCTAAAAAGGGAAAATATTGACTCTACGGGGAAGCGGCATGGATGCCAAGGCTCTTTGTGATTGTGGAGCATGGGCACCCACATCAGTCTTCCCATAATCCCCGTCATTTCCACACTTCACATTCCTAGACAACAGCGTACCCGCAGGGCTGCGCTCAAGCCTCTCCAGGGCACATCACACCTAAAGAGATTAGGACACAGAGACGGAGACCTGGAGAATTTAGACGGGTGTTCAGCTGGCACTATCAGAGCGGGCATCCTGCACCGTCCCTAAACACTGTGGAGAGAGGGCTGGCCGTTTTTTCCAAAGACCCCGCTAGACAGCAGCACATCCAACAGGGCTACTCAGCGCTCCAGTTGCCTGCTCTCTCCTCAGTTTGCTTATATCTGGCTGAGCCTTTTTTTTTTATGCTTTCATGCTGCAAAATGCATTTGCTTTTTCAGACTGAATGTCTGAGCTGTGCAAACACAACATGCAGAGCCTTCATGTCATCAAGTCCATTTACAAGTCTGTAACCTTATCACCTCTAAAGAACTTGTGTTAGGCAATCTCGCAAAACTTGCACATTACAAATGTATTACAAATGTTACACAACTAAAGGTTTTGAATGGGATTTAAATAACGTAACCACGGCAAAGTGTTTTTCAAAAACAAGCCAACAAAACAATGATAAATTGGTGCAAACAATCTTTATTTAAAACGGCTGCTAAATAAGCCTTAAGGATTCAAGGTTCTTTATTGTCATTCACATCACATGTGGTACATGAGGTGGAACGAAACTATGTACACAGGGTCCCAGTTACATCCAACAAAAATACAACATGTAAAAGAAACAAAACAAAAAAGTAATAAGATCTAAGATATAAACTAAGAAATACACTAAACTAAGAATCCTCTAAACTAAGAATACACTAAAATAAAAATACACTAATAATCATGAAAAGCATCACATCTGTCCTCCCTGCCTCCCTGGATCCCTTCCAATTTGCATACCGACCTAATCGCTCAACCAACGATGCCATCTCCTCTGCCCTCCACACAGCTCTCACACATCTGGACAAGAAGGACTCTTATGTTAGAATGCTGTTCATCGACTTCAGCTCGGCATTCAACACCATCATCCCCCAACAGCTCATCCATAAACTGGACACATTGATCCTGCTTGTTAATATACATTTAACATAAAAATAATTATAGTTACGATGAAAACGATCATTAAATACGCAATTAAAAAAACGGTCGATTTCTTTATCCCCCTACTAAAAATGGACTATTCCATCTTGACATCTTCCGGGTCACTCAGAGGTGAACTCGGGGGCTAATTCTGTGGCTACTGTTTGTGCTGGGTACTTGGATAAATCCGTAGAGAACCCCGCTGTTTCAAGCCAAATTAACGCGGCCGGAGGAGTTTATTGAGGGTTTTGTGTCGACCATTTGACGGTGAGTCGTTATTTTTATGTATTTTAGTTACTTTTCATTAAATCTGTTGACTACCTATAGACGCTAACGCTGTGTCTGCCTGTTGGTTGTGCTGGGTTACTAATGGATAAATCCGTAGAGAACCCCGCTGTTTCAAGCCAAATTAACGTGGCCGGATGATTTTATTGTGTGTTTTGTGTCGACCATTCGACGGCGAGTCGTTAGTTTCATGTATTTGGGTTACTTTATGTATAAATGCGGTGGCGACACACCCGTGTATTTGAGATTTAAACGTGGTTTTAGGGATTAAAAGATCATTCTATTTTTTGTTAATTTCGTGGCCGAATAGAATATATGTACGTAAAGTATTAAATAAATCCTTTGATTTTTGTAATTTCATCCTTTTAGGATCATTTTTGTTACTTTTCAGTTGGCAGTGTAGTGCAAATATTGATAACGCTGCCGGCTATATATAAATATATATATATATATATATATATATATATATATATATATATATATATATATATATATATATATATATATATATATAAATANGCGGTGGCGACACACCCGTGTATTTGAGATTTAAACGTGGTTTTAGGGATTAAAAGATCATTCTATTTTTTGTTAATTTCGTGGCCGAATAGAATATATGTACGTAAAGTATTAAATAAATCCTTTGATTTTTGTAATTTCATCCTTTTAGGATCATTTTTGTTACTTTTCAGTTGGCAGTGTAGTGCAAATATTGATAACGCTGCCGGCTATATATAAATATATATATAATATATATATATATAATATATATATATATATATATATATATAATATATAATATATATATAATATATATATATATATATATATATATATATAAATATATATATATATATATAGCCGGCAGCGTTATCAATATTTGCACTACACTGCCAACTGAAAAGTAACAAAAATGATCCTAAAAGGATGAAATTACAAAAATCAAAGGATTTATTTAATACTTTAGTACATATATTCTATTCATATATATTCTATTCTATATATATATATATATATATAGAAATATATAAATAGCGGATTAGATTAGCTTCCCCTAATTTTCATAAGACATTTGTGCTTTTGAAATTGTGGATCTGAAAAAATTAATAAGCGTTTTAGAAATTGTGGAACTAATTTTTTAATTAGCGGTGCCCAGCTTTGCTGGTAACTATATTAAGTTAAGAGTCACAGACTAAGTATAATGACATCCTGTATTTATGTCTGTTGTTACAATTTAAATGTGCTGACATATTAAATTGCAAGAAAGTGAAATCTATCAATCAAGTGTAATGGTGTTAATTCAGTTGATTTATTTTAAATAAATGGTAGTGTCTCCTGGCATACCAAACTAAAGTCAACGTTTCCATTGTCACTCTATGGCTTCTGTTTTACTTATCCATCATAAAGATCACAGAAATATTGGATAAACTGAAAAAGAAAAGAATCCGTGAAATTACTATTCAATCTGAATAAGTAAATTAATTAAGGTAAAGAGGTCAGTATTAATATTGACCTCCTATATATCCTTACAATATCGTTTAAGAGCAGAGCTGAACAAGCACAGTGAGAAAGGTCACGTGCTGCCGGATCACTGCTTGGACATTGCGTGTCGCCCATTAATGATAAGGGGACAGCTGCAACGTGAGAACGTGGAGATGATCCTTTGTGCTTGGCAGACTTTAAATTGGTTGGTGACAGAGAGCTCAGTTCCCTTCGAATAACAGGAAGAGGAATCTGATTCAGCCCTGATTTGTTTACACACACAGCAGTTTGATCACAATCACCTATGTGAACGTGTGAAGCTTGTGGTTGCCTGTGGGCTTCTGCTGTGGCTCCCCCGTCATTAGATTCTGTTGGCGCGCATCCCTGAGGCGCGGACATGTCACGTGTTTGTTTGGTTAGTGTATTGTCCGCCCCGTTGTTCACAATGGAGCGTGGGCTGGAGCACGTGACCCCCCTCACCTGTCTCCGTGAGGGGTGCGAGGCCTGGCTGCAGACGTCTCTGTGCCTGTCCGCTACAGACGGAGCAGAGGCACCCTGCTGGGGCTCATTGATTAGGCTAACACCCCGTGAGCCGTGAGGGAGAGGGGGGGAGACGGCCCCCTCCCTTTATGTCGGCTGGCAGGCCAGAGGGACCCGTTTCTGCTGAAGTTATTGTGTTTGTTGTTGTTTTTTTTAAGTCAATAAAACAAAGGGGCTGTTTTTTGAGCTTTATTCGTGCTTACCGGTATGTGTAACGACATATATGACTTTATGTCACTCACAACAGGAAAAACATGATTTGTGCATGCAACAGAGTTACCAGCTTTTTGTACCGTGCTACAAATAAAGTCTGGAGATGAAAAGATCATTCTCCGTACCGCTTGGGCGGGTGATCATGTAAACCCAAGACGTGAACCTGGTTCATCAGGCACGCTTTTGTCTGGTGTCCCGGTTCGCCGAGGAGGCCCTGTGTCTGACCGCCTGGAGGGGGACAAACCTGTTTTTGCTCCAGGCGTGTTCGGTACGAGGTGGGCCCGGCGGTGGTCTCTGCTGGTGCTCGTCCTCGTACGCCGGTCGCTTTTGCGGTGGGGCATGCGTTGCTGAGCGGTGTCGAGGCTGCGCAGGTCTGCCCCCAGCAGAGTCCCTGGGAGGGACGAAGGTTCTCCTGGGAATGCCCACCCGGAGAGCTTCAGCCTGTTTGCGCCTCTGGTCCAGCTTGGTCTGAATTCGATCCAGAGCTTTCCCGAACAATCCTGTCGATTCAATCGAGTGGTGAAGAAAAGGCACCTTTTGTCCCTCTGGGAGGTCAGTTAGAGTCATCCACAGATGGCGTATCGCGATGACCACTTCAGCCATGCCTCTGCCTTGAGCAACATCGGCTGTTCCCATCATGCGGAGCACAAAGTCTGTTGCCCTGCGGGCCACATCCAGCAAGTCAGCGGCAGCTTGCTTGTCCGTCGTTACCTGGAGCTGTTACAGTTTTTCAGCCAGGTAAGCCTGCATCAACGCGGATGCGTTCATGGCGCGCACCGCGAGTCCCTGAGCTCTGTAGCATTTCTCAAGCAGAGAAGCTGAAGCTCGACAAGCTTTGCCGAGGAGAGTTGGTTTTGTCCCGGATGACTTGGGAGCCAGGTGAGACGCCAGTGTGTCCTCAATTTGAGGCACGTTGGCTATTTCCACCTCATCCATCCCGTCCACGTCGAGAAACTGCGAGAGTGGTAACAGCATGGGAGCTCGGGGCTGAGGCCAGGTACGAGTCAGTTCTGTGAGGAAGTCCGGGAACACGGGCATCCTTTGCCTCATGGTGGCCTACTGTTTTGAGTTAAAATAGTTTCCTGCCAGCCTCGTGACCTGTTGACGAGGCGGAGGCTCTGGCCATGGGATCTACAGCGCGTTTGCTGCTCTGTGACACAGGTCGAACAGAGCAGGGATGGAAAAGTCAGTCTCCGGGAGCACAGGTACAGGGGTTTGGAAGAGGTCTGCTCCCTGTTTCTCGTATTCGACGTCTGCGTCCTCCGCAGAAAATTCGCCTGAGGCTGAAATCGAGATCTCGTCCTCGTTCATCATGCCTCGAGTGTCGAATTCGACTGTTAAGTCCACCATAGGAGCCAGCACGTCAGGGCTGTCACCCCATTTGACTCGTGTGCTGTTGTGCAGAGCCATGTTCTCGAGCTCCGGCGTGGGAGTGAGGGGCTCGGTGGTGTCTGGATCTGTTGGCGCTGCTGCGGCGCCCATGGCCTTGGCAATGAGGTCAGCCCGGTGCCGCAACACCGCCTCCAGCATCTGGCTGCAGTGTGGGCAAAAGTCGGGCGCATCCAGCGCCATTTTTGCGTGTAACATCCCGAAGCAGATGGGACAGGCCTCGTGGGTGTCCGTGGCTGCGAGGGAGAAACCGCATCCGCTAGGACAGGCGTGCGAGGTTGGGCTCGCCGTCCTGCTGGTTTTCCTTGGAAGTCTTGTCTTTCGCTTTCCTTTCTCCGGAGGCATGTCCGAGATAAGGCGAGCGAGTCCTTCCAGAATCCTTTTTCTTCTATTTTGAGACGTCTCCTCTGTTGCGTCGCTTTCGCTGGCTAGCCCGCTACGAGTTAGCAGGGGTAGCGGTTGTTGCGCAGTTAGCGCCGTCGAGCGAAGCAGTCTGCAGAGAGAGGAGAAGAAAATACTTCGGTGTTAAGAGAAAATGTGCCGGACTAGCTTTCGCTAGCCCAGCAGTTCGCAGGAATAATTCTCCGTACGCTCTATGTAGGGAGCAAGCTCACATCTGGTTGAGCAATGAAGCAACAGAGAAGTCCCGCGAAGAGAGGTAGTTCAGGTTTAAGTGAGGTGAAGGGCAAAAAAGAGAAAGATGGATGGGCGTCAGCGGCTTAAATACCCAGAGGGCGGGGCCTCTGACGCAACGCTGACGCGCTTGCCGTAAAGGCGTGAATGTATTCCTTCAGGTAATCGCACGGGGCACAATTCCCATAGCATATGTTGCACCAAGAGAACATGACTGAAAGGGAACTCTACTGGATGCTCATGATCTCCGGGCCCTTAAACGTCACTGCACCTCAAACAGGAATGCCACTGTCAAGGAAATAACAGAATGGGCTCAGGAATACTTCCAGAAAGCATTGTCAGTGAACACAATCCACCGTGCCATCCGCCGTTGCCAGCTGAAACTCTACAGTGCAAAGAGGAAGCCATTTCTAAGCAAGCTCCACAAGCTCAGACGTTTGCACTGGGCCAGGGGTCATTTAAAATGGAGTGTGGCAAAATGGAAGACTGTTCTGTGGTCAGATGAGTCACGATTTGAAGTTCTTTATGGAACACTGGGACGCCATGTCATCCGGACCAGAGAGGACAAGGATAGCCCAAGTTGTTATCAACGCTCCGTTCAGAAGCCTGCATCACTGATGGTATGGGGTTGCATGAGCGCTTGTGGCATGGGCAGCTTGCATGTCTGGAAAGGCACCATTAATGCAGAGAACTATGTTCAGGTTCTAGAACAACATATGCTCCATCTAGACGTCATCTCTTTCAGGGAAGACCCTGCATTTTTCAACAAGATAATGCCAGACCACATTCTGCAGCAATCACAACATCATGGCTACGTAGGAGAAGGATCCAGGTACTGAAATGTCCAGCCTGCAGTCCAGATCTTTCACCTATAGAGAACATTTGGTGCATCATAAAGAGGAAGGTGTGACAAAGAAGGCCCAAGATGATTGAACAGTTAGAGGCCTGTATTAGACATGAAGAGAGAGCATTCCTATTTCTAAACTTGAGAAACTGGTCTCCTCTGTCCCCAGATGTCTGAGTGTTGTAAGAAGAAGGGGGGATGCCACACAGTGGTAAAAGTAAAAATAGACTTGTCCCAAGTTTTTTGGGATTTGTTGACGACATGAAATTTTGAAACAACATATTTTTCCCTTAAAGGACAACACCCACCATGTTTTCAAATTGCATCGCCATTAATATGTAGTAGTGACTTAAATAATAAAACAGGAGCATTTTATTGATATTGTAGAGAAATAACGCTAAATGTGTTATTTCATGACTTAAAGGAGATTTTAATGCAGCAGCTCCGGCAAACAGTGTCCTTCTCCATATATGGGCATCGACGTCATTCAAGGATCCACCTTGAATGCATGCATCAACGTAGCTTTCTTATTTCTGACCAGAGTAGTTACGAATACAACTAAGAAAATGCCGAACCGATGTGTTGCCCGGTTCTGCAGCAATACCTCGAAGGATGGCGTTAGTGTTCATTATTTCCCCAAAATCAAAAGGATTCCGAATGCATGGATAAAGTTTGTTCAAGTCAAACGAGCTGACTTCATTGCTCCATCGCGTAGCAGTGTTTTGTGTTCAAAACACTTTAAACCGGAAGACTACGAGTCAGCAATGATGCAGGCATTTGGATTTATGGGGAAAAGTGGTACGAGACTGAAGGAAGACTGTGCCAACTATCCATGAATGAATTTGTCGCAAGCGAATTAAACTCGTGTCCAACGTGGCTGCGCGAGGTTCTGCAAATTTCCTGGTGTGCTGTGGGCTGCAGGACCAGCGCTCCCTGTTTTTTATTTTAGTTTTTAGAATTTTTTAATACGATATAACACCGCTGCGGCTGAAGCTGTGTGAAGCTGCCGGCTCGCCTTTTTTTTTTTCTCCCCCCGACCTGTCAATCTACTGAATTGATTGACAGGTCGGGGGGAGAGAATAAAAAGGCAAACGGGGCTCGTACAGGTGCTCGTACAGGTGCCCTGTGTGGGAGTCTATTGGGAGATGGAAACAAAGCGTCCTGCAGTTTGTGATGTCTAGAGATCCATCATCCATCCATCCATTATCTTTACCCTCTTCTTCCTTTTTGTGTCATGGGGGTCGCTGGTGCCCATGTCCAGCCATCACTGTGTGAGAGTTGGAGAACACCCTGGGCACGCCTCTAGTCCATCACAGGGACACATAGAGACAAACGAGACAAACATCCATTCACTCTCTCACTCACACCTAGGGACAATTTAGAGTTACGATCAGTCTAACATGCATGTTTTTGATCTGTGGGAGGAAACCGGAGTACCCGGAGAAAACCCACGCATTCACGGAGAGAACATGCAAACTACACCCAGAAGTGCCCACCAGCCGAGATTCGAACTGTCGACCTTCTCGCTGAGAGGTAGCAGCTCAACCAGTTGCACCACTGTGCTGCCCTGTCTAGAAATCGTTTTCTTAAATTGCTGACCCTAATTCACTTTCAGGACAATCTCAGTGCATTTGATGATGCAAAAAAGAAACTGTGGAAGCTCATGGTTGCAAAAGCTACGAGAACAGTTTCTCTGCATTCCCCCTGAAGAATGTCATGCTGCTGGTGAAATTATGGTACCAATCAAGGGGGAAGTGTCATCTACATGCCTTCAAAACTCACAAATGGGGTTTCAAGCTGTGGGTACTGTAAAAAGTGTAAGGTAAATCTTTGTCTGAACAAGGACAGGAACTGTTTTGGTGCCTACCACGCTGTCAAATAAATGGCTGTAAAAAGTTGTATGTGAAAAATCTACCAAAAAATGCCTGAAGTGTTCAATACTTTCTAAATGTTGTGGGCAAAAAAATTTTTTGTATTTAAAACTCACACTGATGAGAGCAAAAAGTTCTAAAATATCATAAACTAAATTATATAGCAATATTTTATTTTATTTTTTTTTGGGGGGGGGGGGGATTTTGTTTCAAGGCTTCATAAACATCTTAAGTTCTAAAATGTTTTACAATTTTCTGACTATTTTTTGATGGATTCAAAGGATTCAAGGTTCTTTACTTGTCATTCGCACCACATGTACTGTAGTACATGCGGTGGAACAAAATTGTGACACAGGATCCCAGTTACAGTACATACAACAAAAGTATTAAAATGTAAAATAAAAACAGTAATAAGATCTAAAATATGAACTAAGAAAAACCTAAAAAAGCTAAGTCTGGTCCTCTGGACATTAAAAAAAAAAATAATAATTGTAGAAACGTTTCGTCTTTCGTCCGAGAGACTTCCTCAGTCTGAGAAGCTGTATTCAGCTCAGTCTTATAAAAAGCACCCTCTCACAGTGTTACACAACCAGATGGCTGATGACAGCCGAAACCAGCTGCTCACATGATCAAGGAGGACCATCAGCCTAACGATGGATCGTTAGCACCCTGATGGTTGTTTGCTATTCACAGAGGAATGAGTGATACTAGCAATAACAGCAGAGGTCCAGAGGACCAGACTTAGCTTTTTTAGATTTTTCTACCTGGATTATTGAGCATGCATCAGGGTAACTAAGAAAAACGTTAATAAAAATAAACTAAGCACTTTTTTTGTTTGTTTTGTTTTTTGAATGTCCAGAGGACCAGACTGAGCGTTTTTAGACACTAAGCACTAGTAGCATAAAAATAAAAGTCAAACAGCAGCACAAACATGAGTCTGTGAGCAGATGAATATGAATGAATCCAGCAGCATGAAATAACTAGAAAGTTCCGGAGAAACTTTGACGGGGGCTGCCAGGCTGTTGCCGGACATCTTGAATCAAAATGGCTCCAAATGTTAATCAGTTCTAGAGATACATCTGATAAATACTTTCTATGAGTTTCAAACAGTACCAACAGTGAGTATGTTTTCATCAGATTCTAAATCATGTGACTTGACAGCAGCAGTTTGTGTGAGGAGTGTTCTCCCATTCATTTTCAATGGGGAAATATGGCAACTTTGTTAGCAAAATACATCGCCATGGTAACTCCGATTGCTTATAAAAGTAATAGCACACATCTCTGAGTCGGGCCGGTCGTTTTGATATAACTTTTGTGGGGGTTCACTTTGTGGTTCGGTCCGTATTAAAGTTGAAAAAGATAACTTTTTCTGGTGTAGAATAATAAGTGGGCAGTAACCAACTAGTTCCTGGATTTGGAGATTCATTACGTCTTTGTTCGCAAATTACGTTGCCACGGTAAGTCGAAATGCCAATAAAAGTAATAGCACACATCAGGGGGCCGAGCCGGTCGTTTTGATATAACTTTTGTGGGGGTAGACATTGTGGTTCGGGCCGCATTAACGGTGAACGACAATGTAGACACACGTTCGAGCACAATAACAATAGGTGGCTTCCATGCATTTACATGCAATGGCAGCCCCCAATCAGCAGCAACATGATGTGATTTATCACAGTGATTTATCCTGGTTAAAGATTCATGAGTGAACAGCCTCAGCTGTTCCTCGGTCTTGTGGTTCTACACTTAATGCTCCTTAACCTCCTTCCTGGGGGAAGCTGTGCAGCCTCCATGCCACACGTTGATGCTGGAGCACAGGATGCTCTCCACTACACACCTGTAGAAGGAGGTGAGGATTGAGCTTCCCAGTCCAGCTCGCTTCAGCCGTCTGAGGAAGTAGAGTCTCTGATGAGCTTCTTGATCAGGCTGGTGGTGTTGTTTCTCCAGCTGAGGTTGTCGCTCAGGTGCACACCCAAGTACTTGTAGCTGGAGACCACTTCCTGATCAGGGTTTACTTAATCCAGTGTAACTCACAAAAGGCAGAACAAGGAACTAAAGTTTAGATGCTGCTTAGCTTATCAGCTGATCAAGACCATCTTACATCATGCAGTCCGCTTTGAATTCCCATCATGCATCTGTTCTTAAACAGCTACAACAGAATACAAATTACAAAGTAATCAAAAATAAGAAATAAGATGGTTAAACCGATTCAGACTTACTAATTATTGGTTATTATCTTTTCTGAGCAGCTTTAAAGCTTGTTTTTTGCCGCATTTTTCCTGCCTCTACCTACTTTTATTCCCAAATTTTCCTCATGGGAACCGTTAGTGACAGGGAATTGGGTTTGAATCCCTCTAAATTCTGCTCAAGGCCAACATATTCCTTCAGGCAATACTAGGGGTGCACCGATTGCAGATATTTGGCCGATCACCGATTTCTACAAAGTCTGACCTGCCGATTCCGATTTTGGCCAGTACGATTTACTGTAGTTTTATAAGCAACACTGTTAGATGTTGTAAGGTCACAATGCGCCTTCAAATTTCAATCTTATTCAGTTGAAAAACAGACCCTTGAACAATATTATAGAAGCAACACAAACTTGTTTTAACTGGTCACAAGGTAGTGCTCTGAAATATAGATGAAGTTTAGACAATTGTTGTTAAAACAAAACAAAAAAAATCTGTAAAATCGGTTTCTCATGCAAGCATTGGCCGATTTCCGATTTCCCCAAATTAAGGAAATCGGATCGTGCACCCCTAGGCAATACATATACTGTACTTGACTGTACAGAGTAGGATAGCGTAGCCTCTTATCAAAGCATGTGTACAGTATGTGCATATGTGTTATTCTTTTTAAACTTCCTCATGCAGAAACATTAATTTTGAAATTTACTGTAGATCTTATAAATGGCAGATTGTTTACTAGAGTTCACTGCTATTGGCAAAATTTATTTATCCCTCTCCCCTGATTAAATAAATGTACCTTTGCCTGCAGCACCACGGACAGCTCCTATTTCTCTAGCTGCTCCGGACGCGCGCACACAAGGTACCACATGACTGGCTGTACAACAACACAATAAAGTCACGTGACCAGTCGAGCACAGTTAGCCTGTTAGCACCAACCTGAGTCTCCGCCGGGGACAGTCCTCTGCACGCAGGGCACGTACAGCGCCGTAACGCAGGCAACGACAGTTCCAGTCAAAATCCAGCTTCCTTTGAGCTCCAAAGGCATTTCTGTATCTGGTTAAAATAAAAAGATTCCGGTACACTGTCGCCCAACTAGCGAGCTAAAGTCTACATCTACCGCCGAGGACGTAACTCTACAGAGAACTGTGAGCGATTAAGTCTCTGATCATCTCAGTCGCAGAGCTGATGTGAAGGTAAAATTACACGAAGCGAGAAGTTTGCAGTTTTACTTTTGTGAGCTGGAGATTTGAAGTTCGTGCTGTTTTATTTTTGCCCGGAAGTAGTGTCGCGCTGAGGAGTAAATCTCGCGATATTACCGAACGGAAGCGCGATACTTGGGTAACGCAGGATAATAATAAGAAAAGTATTTCTGCTTTAACGTATTTCCTACCGAGTGTTTCAGGTTCATTTATTTTTTATAATTATTTTATTATCTGTATTATTATTATAGTTTATTTGCACATAAAAAAGGATGGACATTGAAATAACTCAGACATAAATTGTTTTTTTGGTGTTTATTTGTTTGCAGTAACATATTTTTCTCTTCTTCTTTCGGCTTTTCCCTTTTCAGGGGTCGCCACAGCGAGTCATCCTCCTCCACCTCACTCTGTCCTCTGCATCCTCTGTCCTACCTTCATGTCCTCTCTAACTGCATCCATATATCTCCTCTTTGGCCTTCCTCTGTGTCTTTTTCCTGGCAGCTGCATTTCTAACATCCTTCTACCAATATACCCACTGTCCCTCCTCTGGACATGTCCAAACCATCTCAGTCTGGCCTCCCTAACTTTATCTCCCAGTTGTTCAACATGTGCTGTACCTCTGATGATCTCATTCCTGATCTTATCCATCCTTGTCACTCCTAAGGAGAACCTCAGCATCTTCATTTCTGCCACTTCCAGTTCTTTCTCCTGTCTTTTTGTCCATGTCTCTGTCTCCAGACCATACAACATAGCTGGTCTCACCACTGTCTTGTAAACTTTTCCTTTGACCTTTGCTGACCTTTTTGTCACAAATCACTCCTGAAACTTTTCTCCATCCACTCCATCCTGCCTGCTCTCTTTTTCACCTGTCTTCGAGGGGATAAATAATTTTATTTCTGATTAAATGTCTTATCATTCAATAAGCAGTGAATAAAATAGCATATTAAAATATTTACCGAACTGCAGGTTGCTTTAAAACAATAGTTTTTTTGAAATTGTGTCAGGAGTTTAAATAATCATTTAAGAAAACTTTTTTCTCTCCAAACATATTTGAATAATAATAATAATAAAAAAACAAGATTACTATTCAGTAGCATTGATATCACCAAAAAAAGTTTGCCTAGTTTTGTTTATATCTTTTAGGCTACAGTTTATAGTGAGGGTTTAATATAAATTTTGCACAATATCCAAGGTTAATTTATATATCAATTTATTCTTTAAACCATTGTAAACAGATTGTATTTCCCCCTGTCGTGTCTGTAAAGTTAGTTTAGTTCTTAAACTTTTTGAATATATCTTGAACATTTCACCTGCTGGTCTTCTGAAATATATTAGATTTCTGTTCTGAAATTGCACAAAACTGCATTTTCATGTACACATAACATCTGAACACAAACCTTTTTTAATTTCATTTGTATACATCACATGTAAAAAATGTAAATAGTAAAAAATGAACTATTTTTCGAGCTGTGGCTGCCTGCTTAAGGAATTAACTGGCATTTCTACAAACCAGTGGCACGTTAACTTTTTTGCTTTACATTTTCTGAATTAAAATTATGTCTGCTCTTCTTGAAGTTTGACGCCGAGTGGTTTAAGTGTTGACATCTTTCAAAATCCAAACCAAATACAGCCAGTATCAACTATAGTTAAAGAAATCAATGCAGCCCTCTTCGTTACTTCATTAAAAATGGTTGTACTAGCAGCTGCAAGACCCATTTATATAAAATATACCTGAAACAAGATACCTGAACTCATAAATGTCTCACAAGTGTCCAAATTTCACAGGTCAAGGGGTGACAGCACTAAAGCAACGGCCCCATAGAGCTGATAATCATCCAGGCCCGTCACAAATGAGTCTGATCCCTCAGAATACTGAGCCCTTGGCGAGGTGGAGTGGTGTCAGCACCTAACCATCTCTCCGATGGCTCTCTAATCCTCGTCTTCCTCTCGCCGTCTAATCAGCGCAGAACACACACGTAACGCTCACACCCGCACAAACCAAGAGCACTCACCCTTCTCTTCAGTGTGATGTCACTGCTAATCCGAGCTCGGTTATCCGCCGGGCTGTGGCGATGGCTGAGGGATGTTGGGAGGAGATGGGAGTGAATTTTCGTGGGGAGGAGGTGGATGCAGGGGAGGGGTGGTTAATCGGGCACGTCATAAAGTCTCCTCTCTTAAACTCCTATTTTCATTCCACCACACTGCGTACTGTACGGCGTGCACATAAATGCTCAGTAGAGCGTTAATATAAAGTGGAACCCTGATAGGAAAGATATAACGGAGCACATTCAGAGGCCTGGCACACCAGAGTCATTAGAGTCCACTGGATTAATCACATCCTCCACACCTCCCCATGCGTCCACAAGGCCTTTTTTTTTTTATTGACATCTTGTCCAAAGTGGAGAAAATAACCCTCATTCCATATGGCTCCACACTATTACCATTAGTTGTCTGTAATAGCAGCTGTATTAAATTCATTATCTGTTCAGATTGTGTGTGAGGTGTGATAATGTGCGTGAGTGTTTGCACGGCAGTGTGTGTGTGTGATTAAGAGATTTCTAATGTTCCAGCTCTGGGGATTTGTTGCGCAAGATAAGAAAAAGGGCATTAATGTCGAATTGTGATGGTCCAATGGAGCAAAACTGTTCACGTATCTCCTTTTGTGGAGATGCTTCCACATTGTCTCATATTCATGTTGCAAATGTTTTCTAATTCACAGCCTTCTGGAACGGAGTCAGAACGGCGATGCATGAGCAAGTGGCTTATGAGAAAACAGTCAAAACTCCCATTTGTTTGACTTCTGTATTTCCCCTCACTCACCACATATCTGTTTTAATCTTACCTTAAGCATCCTTGAAATGAGGTGTAATCCAGTTAAGCCCCTTTGAATCTGTTGCGGAGCCACAGGACGCCCATTTGTCGCCCCATAAACAATTTCTGATTAAAAATCAAATCTGCACGCAAAGTCCACAAGCAAAATGCACATAATATGCACATTAAATTATTAAAACTCTGCTGCAGTGATAACCAAAAATTAAAATAAATGCACGCACTTTTGGCTGACTTTTTATTAGCTGCAAAAATTCCCATCAATCAAAAGGATATGAGAAATTAGAGAATTTTCAAAGGGAGGAACGACTTGGGAGTAAAAAAATAAAACAATGTTGAGGTTTAAAGCAGCTCTGTCTGCTGCCGACTTTCCAATTATAAATAAATTTGTTGCTTTAAATGTGCAGTATGTTACACAATTCGATTTGATTAGATAAAAGTCCGTCAAGTTTTATTAAATACTAAATATTACTAAATATTCAGCTTTAAAATAATTTATTTGCGACACCCTGTAGGACTGAGCTGCATTTGCAGAATTGTCTTGCA
Organism: Garcialebias charrua; assembly: GCA_038048925.1. NCBI lineage: Eukaryota > Metazoa > Chordata > Actinopteri > Cyprinodontiformes > Rivulidae > Garcialebias > Garcialebias charrua. The sequence goes on along the minus strand of JBBPBX010010916.1, from coordinate 11,679 downwards.
TGAAATGAACAAATAATGAAGTCAGTTGGTTTTACTTTGACTTTAAAACAAATCCAGCCACTTTGCTGTGTTTTCACTGCGTTACATTTCTACACTTCGTTTTTTCATCATGTTTTGAGCAATTGTTCGATGTGTGCACGCGTTAAATAAATTCTCCTTGTATTATTGTGATGTTAAATGTGCATGCAGCGAGGCCTTGCATCGGTGAATGAGCCTTCAGACAGATTAATTCTCCTCTGTGATCGTGTTCTCATTACAAGAAGCGGGGGATTCAAACGCATAATAACAGGGCTGACTGCTGCTCCTTTGTAACATGTGGCTACCTAAATGATCCTAAATAAGATAGATGACAAGGATACGGCAAATCATAATCGGCAGCTTGCACAATGAAACATAATAGTCTGTGGAGAACAAGGGACGGCACACGGCGCTCACGTCTCCATGGCCCGGAGCAGCACACCTAGTCGAGAGCAATTAAAACGAGAGGATTCAATTTTGTCAAACACCAGGAACCTCAGATAAATCGTGTATCTCATTTTCCAGCAAAGGACACTCCCTCACATCATGTTTGTTACGGTGTTTTCAAGACACAGCTGGCGACAAACCCCCTTCTTTTCTCACATCATGCTAATAGTAATTCCAGTCATTTCAGTGAGATGCTGGAAGAAAAGCAGTTGGGTGAGGCTGGAAGAGAGAGAGGAGGGGAGCCATGCAGCACGTCTCTATGGTTTCCTTGTGGGAGCAATCCACTTATTTTAACTGATAAAGATTTAATTAACACAAGACTCTGCAATTACTCCTTAATTAAAGTCATTTGGCCCCTTGTTTGGATGAGTAGCCAGGACACTTCTAGAAAAGGCACGAGGTGCTCGTTTTCACGTCTGAATTTAATGCTTCATCCTCCAAACCTCTCGTCTCATCACGTCCTAATGAAAGCATCGGATGAGCTCCTCGTTTTGTTTTGACAACTCGTTTGCTATTCATTGGGAACGCCGGAGCATCATCGGGCGCCACATGGAATGGCAAACAGGCCTCGTATCGACGCAGTCCTCTTCAAATTACACGGAGTTTGAATTTTCATGCTCTACAGAAAGAAAAAGATGGTTTAAGTTTAGGTGATTAACTCAAACTGAAGCCAAACGAGTGCAAAGTGATAAAAATGGCTTTTTCAACACAGATGTACCAGTTGGAAATGGACCAGCGTCCTTTTAGTTGACCATTTAAACTTTAATCTACTCAAATGCTACTTCGTTTAATAGGAAGAGAAAAATAATCTCGATTTTAGATGTTTTAGGGAATGTCCTCGCTGTTAAAAAACATGTTTAAATTGCAACCTGCTGCTCTTTTATGTTTTTCTGATAGAAAATCCACAAACACAAAATAAACCCAATTGTTAGAACACAGCTGGTTTCGCTGGTTGCCATCAAGTTGAAGGTTTCTTGAAGCCAACACAGTTCCTTTTAACAGCACAACTCCTTGAAAAAGGGTGCTCCATATCTTACCCTTCAAGTTTGATTTCAAATGTCAAAATAATTTAAAATGTTCTTTTAAATCTGGAACGAGGTTTAGGGGGAAATCAACTACAGAAGGTTGATGGTGATGCTTCTGTGAATCTAAAGCAGCAACTTCGGATTATGTTTCCTGGCTTTACAATTTTTTTTAACTCCTTTATATAACAGTTTGGTCTGTATATTAATTTATACGCAGCAATACATGTTTTACTGTAATAAAACAGGCCAAATGTTCAATGTCTTCATCAAGGACAATATTTTTTTAGAAGAAAATATGAACTCACACTAGTTTTGCTTGTCACGTTGCTATCTGTCCAATCGTTTGGTATAATTACGTGAATAGTGCTGCTGAGAAGAAAACATGAATTATACACCAGTTGCCTTTTATCAGCGAAAAATACGATACTAACGTACCTTCACACCTACTAGGAGGTACGTGGGACAGTTTCACCGCTACATATGGGGATGATAACAATAATAACGGCCATTACATGGACTGATAACATCCGAAGCCGCTGAATTATATCATTCATTTTCAATATTAAGTGCGGAAATGTATAAACACAAGCGTTTTCCTACAGAAAAGTGGTTTGAGAAACAGTATCATTCCACTTTATTTGCATAACCCTGGCCTGCTTAAAGCAGGGGAGTCACCCAGTGATCCCAAAATTAGCATGCTGTCACCTTCGCTGTCTCTTGTCATTCAGAAAAACAGGCAGCTGTGCAGACGTATGAACCCATTTCCATCAGCTGCAGAAATGTTAATCAGGAAACATCACGCGGCTTCAGTCCTCTCCCACCGCCTAGCCTGACACGTATTTAAATCACTTTCATGTGCCATTTTTGTGGAGACGAAGTCGCGTGTGAGTGACTGTGAACGCCGTCGTCAGCACGTTTGTTTTTAGAACGCGTGGAAAAAAACATGAAAGCTAAACACTGCAAACATCAGACATTTATCTGGCATTGAGCCAACAGTTAGATGGGCAATAAAAGCACATTTTATAATTAATTTGACTGCAAAGACAATGTCAAAGATGCATGAGTAAAAATCTTAATATATAAACAGCTTTTTAGTCGTCTGTTCACACATTTAGAGGATTTTCTCTCATCTACAGGCATCATATAATTCTATTTTTCTTATTTATTGTTTTTCATGTGTTTGTGTAATAAAATAAAACTTTAATTTCTGTGTTTGGATGGGGGGAGCCATCCCTATTAATGAGGAAACAGTGCCCCCGTGTGGCCACTGAGGGAAAGTGCCCACTAGATGTACAGAACCGAGCAGGAATAACCAAAACACTTCGAAAATAAAGATAAAGCTTATAATATTAAACATAAAACTTCAAGAACATGGTCTGCCTTATCTTAAACAAACGTTCTGATGGAGCCATCAAAATTCAGAGCTGCACTGGGAGCTGAGATAGTAGGTAAATGCTCGCACAGGCATGATGAAACACATATGTAACGATGATTAAACATTACTGCTGTGTTGGCTGACTGAGCACGGCGCAGACGGCTGAAGTTCAAAGACGAGCGCTGAATAAAAACCAACAAATCCGCTTCAAATGCACACACTTGTAAATCAGTGCATCAAATAACGCCCTCGAGTCAATTGGCACAAGTAGGAAATCCAACTCAGAGCAGCACGTTTTCCAAAAAAAATATTTTATTCTCTGCAAAGGAGGCATCAGGAGCATCAGTGTGGCCTATGGCTTTGTGTACAGAGATCCTGCAGAAGACTAAATCTGTAGAACAAGCCCTTGGGTGAACTGCGAGCCCCACCCATGTTTACCGAGGAGGAATGGTTGAGGCAGCTGTTACAGAACAAGCAGTGGAAACAGTGTTGGAGCTTCAAGTGTGAAAAGGGGGAATGCTACTGTACACGTATGAGAGGCGTAGTGCGTGACCTCCAGAAAACCTGCAAAAATTGAGCAAATTCCTCAATGGTGTGTTAGAAAAGTAATGCTGACATTCAAAAGAAAGTTACAAATGTTTGTTGGCAAAAACTATTAAAAATACCCTTAAATTGTTTTTTTTTTTTAGTATGAGTTTTCAATCATGGTGGATTTTGCCCCCTTTGTGACACCTGAATGAGTTGTATTCATTTAAATGCGGCCCGGAGGTAAATTTGTATGCCGTCAACGTCTCATTATTTTAATGCTCTCTATTGTTTTCGAGAAACCGACTACGTTCTACACATGGGCACACAAGAATGCAGAGATTCGTCCCAGATTTCAATTCATCCACCACCTCGTTGGGGACGATTTGACACATCCCCACAATAGGAATAGACAAAATTTGGCATGCGGTGCAATGATATTGTTCGCGTTGAGCCTCCACTGTAATCCCAGGCTGTCGACATTCCATCATAGCAGTGGTTTGTGGTAGCGATTGTTTACAGAAACACTTTGGATTGGCCGTTGCCTCTTGCATGCCGGGAAAACGTCTTACATTTTGGTATAATCTCTGGATGCTGCTGAGAATGTGCCCAGGTTCGACGGCGAACGCGTCGCTGGATCGCACCCAGGCTGGGGATAAAGCTAACAAACGGCGCGGAATGAGCGCCATAGCAAGCAGGTGTTTGTCTAAGCCCACCGATGTTGTCTTAAACCGCAAGCGAGCCTCAGCTAAACTAGGAAAGCGGGTCATATAATTATAGCAGCACCAGTGAGAAGTCGCTGCGTTCCCATACATTCATAGTGAAACCCTGTGACCTTGTTTTCATTCCTGGATTGACTCCGTCAGCATATTTTAGGTGGTGGGACAAGATCATAAAAGGGGTTTTGGGTAAAATGATGCAACCAACCCCTCCTTGCATATAATCACACCTGCACTCATTCTCACACGTTAGAAATGAAGGAGAAAAAATATATATTAACATTTGCATTAGAAAAACATTACAAGGGACTCGGTGTAGTAAAATACCACGCGTGTTCGAATCCATGTGGGCTGTCGTTTTATGTTCTGCATGTAAAACTATCTGTCTTTACCTTTCAACAAAATATATATATTTCTTTGAAATTTTAGTAAAAATATTCCCCGTTTGTTGGGACTTGAGGCACTGGATTTTGTCTCTGTACACAAAAGGTTCGTCTCCTTGAAAGTTTGGTGAATGGAAGCCACTTTTAGTGAGTTGGATGATTCGGATGCCTTTCGTAGTTGACAGCCAAGAGGAGCAGATGGGGAGTATTGAACCCCGAGTTTCTCCTGGCTCTTCTCCCAGCCAACAGTCCAGCTGTCTGGCTCTGGGGAAACTTTGTTCCAAGCCCATCAGGACCTGAACTGTGTAAAAACAAAACCTGATTTACCTGGTTAGCTTGAATCGAATTCAGCCTGTTTTACAGTAAGCTGATGGAAACCCAGCGGGACAGCATTTCATTCTGAAGGTGTCAGACGTTTGTGGTTCAGCGGGCTCCTCCTCACTGTTTGTCACAGTAGCCATCCGAACCGCCAAAACCGCTCCCGAACAATTTTGAAACGTTGTGAAGTGTTCACAGTAAATGAAGACTTGTTTCATTCCGAGGTGGGCTCACACGAAAAGAAAGCAGAAAAAGAATCGGAACCGTTTGCCAGCACGTTCCTGTTCCCTGCTGAAGCAGAACTGGGCTCAGTCCACCGGGCCCTGGAAGATGAGCTTCAACCAGCCCTGAGTGAGGCTCAGCTGGGTGGCGCAGAAGGGGCAGGCGGTGTGGAAGGCGTGGGTGCCGTGGGGAAGAGGGATTTCCGACCAGTACTTGACGGACTTCTCCGAGCACACGTGTCCGCACGGCACAAAGGCGTGCGTAGGCGCCCCGGTGTCCACGTAGAACGCCGGCTCGCAGCCCAGCCACAGCGGAACGTAGGGGCCCACTACTCGGCACATGGGGCACTCGCGATGGTTGTTGGGCCCTTGCTCTGTGCGGTGGCCCCAGTTGTGGTAGCCGTGCACGTGGCCGCACGCCAAGTAAACCCAAGGTTGCTTGTCCTCCAGAGACGAAAGGACTCGACTGCGTTGCATGCTGGGGAATGCGAGGGTGTTAAGGCCTACAGGGCACTGGGGCCGCGCGGCGTTGATCTCCTGCCTCAGAGCCTCCAGGTGCTTCTGGGTGGGAGTGTGGAAGAGACCCTCAGCGGTACGCCACAGCAACGTGGCGCCACACAAATCCACCAGGGAGCCATCCTGCAGTATGTTGCTCTCATTCTCCACCTGCAAAGGGCAGAAATACACAAGTTTCAAGAAAATACTGTATTTTCCGGAATATATGTCGTGGCTTTTTATAATTTTTGCATGCCCTGCGACCTATATTCAGGTGCGACCTATTTATGGCTTTTTATAAAATAAGCTGATTTGTAATCATTTATTAACAAAAATTAAACTGAGACACACTCTTACAATAATGTCAGCTAACAAATATATATTTTTAGGTGTTTATCCTGCTAAAATTATTAATTTATTAAAGAAAAGTTCAGCTCAGACACATATTTGCTATAATTTTTATCAAACAAATAATTGTTTTTAAGTGTTAAGGGCGAGGCAAAGCTCCGCGCTGGACCGAGCGCCGCGCCACACCGTGTGAGGGCCGCTGCACAAGCCTTTGAACGCTCGCGCGAACGCGCCAAGCTCAAATTTTACGACCGCTCACGCGCGCGCGTTGTCTCACAATAAACTGCCCTGGTGGCGGACTGTTTTGTATGACACACAAATGTATTAAATATCCCTTCTTCATCGCTGAACTGGACTTTTCTTTTGTTTTTTTGCCAAAAGTCAAGTGATCGCTTGAAGCGGTCACCATTCACTTCCTCCTCCGATGAGGAGGAATGAATGAACTTGTCACGAGTGAACTAAACTCATGTCCAACGTGGATGCGCAGGTTCTAAACATTTCCTGGTGTGCTTGTCTGCTGTGTGGGCTGAAGGACCAGCGCTCCCTGTTTTAATTTTTAGGACTTTTTTATTAACATATAAACACAGAACAAAGCTGCGTAGCCCTCTGCCTTTCCCGACCTGTCAATCAAATCAGTAGGCGTGTCAGCAAATGACCAATCAGCGACCTCAATTTGTCCCGTAGGTAAACGCTCCGCCCTGCTTCTGCTCAAATGACGTCAAGTATTTGGAGCGAAAATGTTGGAGCCACACGCTGCTTCACGCTGAGCTCTGCTGTGAACCCCCCACGCGCAGCACTCGCGCGTGGCGCGGCGCTCGGTCCAGCGCGGAGCTTTGCCTCGCCCTTTAATCTTCTTAAAAGCCTTGCTGCGCGCTCCTGTGGCAGAGACATTTGCAGCAGAGCTAAACACGGTCCACATTTTGACGTAGGTGCGACCTATATATGGATTTTTCCAATTCTTTGGCTATAATTGGACAATGCGACCTATATTCGGGTGCAACCTATGTTCCGGAAAATACGGTACTGAGGATTCAGTGCAGTTCCTTTACTGTAAACATATTGTGCATGTTTGAAACTACACACCAGTTTTCCAGGAGTCTGTGCCGAGCGGGTCTCCCTCAGCGTATACACGTCTCCACAAACAGAGATCTCTCTCCAAACGCCTGGCTTGGACTCTTCGGTAAAGCCCCCTTTAGGGTGCATGACCAGCACCCCGTTGGTTGTCAGGCCGTCCATGTGACCATCTGGGTTTTTCCACTTTGCAGCTTTTTCCTGCAGCCAACACAGAAACAAAACGATGAACTGAAGATTTCTGCACTATACTTACACCGTGTGAAGAACTAGACTTGTAATCTACAGAGATACTGTAAAACCACAACGTTACACGAACTAGTAATTACCCCCAGGAAGATGTTTTTGGAGGAGTCAAATCCAGCTGCATAGATGCGTGCAGTGTAGGGCGGGTCCCGTTCACAGACAACTCGGCAGGCAAAGCGGGAGATGGTGCTCTGTGTGATCAGGGTCTCCTCTCCCTCCTGGCCTCCTGCTATTGTGTCAGTAACCACAAAGTCTATGGGACTCTCAGTGGAGCGTCCAATCTGCAAAAACAAAAGGCAGAACTTCATCAGCATCACCATACGGTACATGTTTACTGTCACAAGATGATGAGCTTTTTTAATTCACTGAAGACATTCAAAATGTTTGAACAACTTTTTGCAAACACGGTGTTTCTTCCCTGATTAGCTGCAAAGAGATGGCATGAGAACTTGGTGTTCCTGTCTCAGTTTTATTCGTCTCACAGTTTGGCCGTCATATTATAAAAAGGTCTTATTCGTTCCTTTTCCTGTGAACATTCTCACTTTGATATGCTGATTCTGTACTATTACCATTGTAACGTTTGCAAAATGACAAAATAATACATTTTGTATTTATTAACATCTTACACAATTGGACTTTTTTGGAAAACAGAGCTGTGTTTTATTTATTTAGTTTCAAGCATTGCAACAGGTGAAAGCTAAAAAATGTAATTCCTACTTTCATTTCTTCTTTTGCTTTCCTTTCTTTACATTTCCTTCAAGCAGTTTTCTCCTCCGCTGTGTGTTTTCAGTGTTACTCAAAGACGCATATAAAGGCCCCAGTATAGCTCTGCGTTCGGCCGAACGCCACTCGAATGCAGCGGCACAAGCCTTTGAACGCGGGCGCGAACGCGCCAAGCTCAAATTTTACGACCGCGTACGCAAACGCGTTGTCTCACAATAAACTGCCCGGCGCCGGACTGTTTTGTATGAGACACAAATACCGGTATATTAAATTCCCCTTCTTCATCCCTGATCTGGCCTTTTCTTTTGTTTTTTTGCCAAAAGTCAAGTGATCGCTGACTCCATGACTGAAATGATGAGAAATGGGGCAGCCGTGGCGTAGTGGTAATGGCAGTCGTCCCCCAATCGGAAGGTTGGCGGTTCGAATCCCGGTTCCCCACACCATGTGTTGTTGTGTCCTTGGGCAAGACACTTAACCCCGAGTTGCTCCCGGTAGGACTGGAAAGCACCTTGCATGGTAGTCTGCCGCTACCGGTGTATGAATGTGTGTAGCATTCAATGTGTGTAGCGCTTTGAGATTTTCACTAATGAAAAGCGCGTTATAAATTGAATTCATTATTATTATTATTATTATAAATGAATGAATTTGTCACGAGCGAAATCAACTCGGGTCCAGCGTGGCTGCGCGAGGTTCTGCAGATTTCCTGGTGTGCTGGACCAGTGCTCCCTGTTTTTATTTCATTTTTTTAGAACTTTTTAATAACATATAAACACAGAACACCACAGCGGCTGCAGCCAGAGCCAGCTGCCGACTCGTGCCTTTTTTTCTCCCCACCCGACCTGTCAATCAATTCAGTAGGCATGTCAGCAAATGACCAATCAGCAACCTCAATTTGTCCCGTAGGTAAACGATCTGCCCGGCTGCTGCTCAAATGACGTCAAGTATTTGGAGCGAAAACGCGAGCACCAACGCGAGAACGAATGCAGAGCTATACTGTGAACTGCATGCGCACAGAATGCGCACGTAGAGCGGCGTTCGGCCGAACGCAGAGCTATACCGGGGCCTTAAGGCTGAATGCAAAGCATAAGTTCATGTTAACACTTGGTCATATTTAAGAGCAGCACAGACGAGGCTCACATTAACTGAAGAAGTGTAATGCTACGTTCAGACCAAACGCATCTCGAGCAGCCGAAGCAGCCACTTTACATTGAAAGTCTATGTGGCCGCGCAACTCTGAGCAGCGAAGCGTGACGCGGCGCATCTACAGCAGTTCAGGCAGCGCGGTAGTGAGCGGCAAATGTTTTCCGCGTCCGCGTCGCCTCCGAGCAGTGACTGTCGGAGTTCATTTAAATAAACCTTGACCTACTTCGGTAGCTCGCAGCTTAGCAGCAACCAATCGCCTGCTGTGTGATGACGCGACGACGACGGGACGGAATATAGTATAATATATGTATACATGGATGGACTGAGTTGACTGAGCAAATACATTATTTGGATTTTTTGCACCAGTTTTTGCACCAGTCTTGTTACACACATACACTTCTGAATTTTAATACTGGTTAGGCACTTCTTTTGTATTATTGGTTTATTTTTGGGGTAGTCACCTAAATACTGTGGCATACTGCTAACCCCTTTCGGGTGAATTATATCTTTATCAATGTTGTTTGATATTATTCGAACCTGAGGCAGATGGACAGCCGTTCTTCTGCTGAAATTGCGCGCCTGTAGTTGGTGTCCTGCTGGGTGATGCGGCCACCTACGCGGGACAGCAGGTCGTCGAACTGGGCTCGTGTGAGACGGAAATACCGCTGAAAGCGATGCTCGTCTGCGCGCAGCTCCTGGATCAGGTGGTGAAATTCACCAAACTGCAGACGCCTCTGTATAGTGGGGTGAAGCCAGTATCGGCGTTGTGCACGGCGTCTGCGTGCTGCTGCTTTGTACACCAGAGCAATTCTTCGTACTACGTCCGCCATTTTTCATAGACCGGAAGAAAACAAACCCAACAGGAAAGGGACCATGAACGCTCCTCCTCCTCACTGCGTGTCATCAGACGCGTTCGATGTGAACAGACATCTGTTGACATGCAGCCAACCCAGCACGTCAGGTGCATCTAAGAGGCGCAAGATGCGTTTGGTCTGAACGTAGCATTAGGATTATTTAGCCTTAAACAAAAATACTTTTTTTTATTAGGGATGGGGCTGATCCAGTATCGGCCTCTGATACCAGCATCATTTACGTATTAGATTTTTTTCCGATCCAACCTGCAGAGGTTTCCGATCCATGATGCATGTCTGTGTCTGATGAAACGTCTCCACATGTGATTCCCTGTCGGCTGCTCTGCACGTTGGCTTAAAACTATGGAATGGATTTCCTGAACGGAGGCGTGTCTCATGAACCCAGAGTAATAAGACCCGCCTCACATTCAGGAAATCCATTTCATAGTTCACAGCCAGCTACAACGTGAGGACTGAGTGAGCAGCGCTGTTGCTAACAGCTAGCCAACTTTTCATTGTAACATGTCCGCTGTGTGGAAGTATTCTACACTAAACACTGCAAGACAGCAACGTGCGATGTCTGCAGAGCCGCTGTACTGAGAGGGGGAAGCTCGGTCGCGACCAACATCAAACTTGATAAACATTTGAAAAAGCATATTAAAGTGCACGAGGATTGTTTAGCCAGGCACCGCGGTAATGTTAGTTTTAACGGAATAGGAATAGAAAACATGTTTTGTGTAGCAGGATTTAATTCTAACTTTGAAACTTATCCAACTTTAATAAAACTTACCTCAAGTTGCCTTTTTGGACATGCATGCATGCATATATTTGTACAACTTGTACTTGCTTATAGGGATTATTACAGCCTCACATAAAACCAATAATGATGATGATATCGCAATAGTATCGGTATCGGCTAATACATAGATGTAGGTATTGGGATTGGATCGAAAGTTAAAAAAAGTGGATTGGTGCATCCCTATTTTTCATCTTTTGATCGGGCAGTTGAGGTCATGTGCTGTCTTAATGGTATTAAACTACATAAAATGTGAAATGTAAAAAAATAAAGACTTTATATGGAACAACTTTAATACAATTCTTTTTAGCTTTGCAAAATTTTAATGGAGCTAAAGTAATGATTAGTTAAGTGGTTGATTTTTTTTTAGGATTTGGAAGTATCAGCTTTATAACTCAAGTGATATTTACCTGAAACATGTCTGTGTCTTTATCATGGCTGTACTCCACCACCACCGTCTGGTGCCTGGACAGCGTGTAGGAGATGCTGTGCTGACCTTTACAGTTCACGGCCTGAAACATGACAATCCTTTACTAATGTGTCACACGATGTGGAACATTATAATACAAAAATAACACTTAACGTGTGTAAGAATAAGGACACAGCAACAAAGAAGCAATGTCTTGTTTTACTGAACTCAAAGGAAAACTCTCAAGTCTTGTTTGTGGCGTTACCACACAAAGAGTCTGACACTGGGTCACAAACAGGAACTAAAATACAAAATGCCTTGCACAATCAATGCATATATTCAACACGAGGACAAAACCAACCTCGCTGTTTAAACACAAGACATCAAACTGGTGAGTCACATCCCGAGATTCAACAGCACCAATGGCACCTTTTGGCAGAGAATATGGAACCGTGTTTGTTTTTATCCGGTTTGTTTTTCCTCACTGAGTAATTTCTTTGTTATTATGTTACCTTTAACCACACAGCATGGCTGAAATTCTTGAAAACAAGAACAGAGACAGGAGT